>JASDQU010014432.1:213925-224849 GCA_032191745.1 Picea mariana
AAATTCTCATAAGATCAATCTTAAATGATAAATTCGATATATACGATATGGATCTCCAAATTACATATTTACATAAGCAGGCCAATTGTACGTGCAAATTATTGATCAGTCATTAATGAAGTATACAATCGTTCAAACAAATTTATCACTTAACCCTAATCACTGAACAGATTTATCCTAGGTCAGACACTGAAACCGATTTAACCAATTTGAAACCCTTCTCTTCTACCTACTTCTTCCCTTGGTACCTCTTCGCCATCCATCGCATCAGCTCCTTCCTAAACTCTTTATCGTTGCGATCAAAAGACTCATAGAGTTGCCTTATCTCCTGGACATTGCCTAGAAAAGTGTCACGATATGTTATACGATCTTTGAAAAACTGAGACTGCGAAAGTTTCAGCTCCCGCTCTCCTTTCATCAAGGGCACTGGGGAATTGTTCTCCCTTGCAAACACTCGCTCCCCCATCAAGAGAGAAACACAAATTGCAATTAACAAAATTAAGCCATGTAAAGAGAGTGCTTAAATGGAGAGAAACATGAAGTGTTAGTCATCTAAGTAGACAAATGATTATGTGTAAAAAWATGGAAAATTTCTCATAGGAATCTATTGGCAAAGTTTACATAAAAACCTATTAATGAGTCCTCGCAACAATTTATGGATAAGTCTTCAAAACAACCCAATTGGGGAATATTGGTAATTTTCCAACACCGTGAACTTGAAATTGAACTCACTTAATCATTTGCCATTAAATGGCAAGCTTATGTGTTTGAAATTTAAGATGTTTTATGAAAAAAAATGTGTTCAAAGTTGGTTGAACAATGCAAGGGTGACATTTAACGATCATTAAGAATTTGGTTAGGTGTGTACACATTGTGGATGTAACAAAACTTTTTGGGGTGGGAGGGACCATGGTTTTCAATTTATGAAAATTTTGAGATGCGAAGCTTAGTGGAATAGATAAACACTAGCTCTAGAGCGTAGGAAAGTCATTCAACACTAAACCTAAATATTTGAATGCTTCCCTAAGAAGGACAACTATCATCCTAGGCATTTCATTAAAGGATATTTCAATTGAAGGACCTTGAATTGAAGGAACTTAGATGCCATCATTTCTATAATGAGGGAATTTGCACAAATCTTCAAATTATTTCTTGTGTTAATAAATTTTATATTCTTTATGTATTCATGATATTGTGTAGAAAGTATCTTATATTATGCTTCTAAATGTGTATAGACCTTCTGATCGAGGTGGATATCGGTGGCCACCCACCTACTCTAAGTGACTCATCTTGGTAGTTTTTCAGTTTGGAAGTTTTTTCCTAGTTTTCATGTCCTGAACTTGTGGGGCCATTTTGACGCCATAAAAAACGATTTTAGGGAGCGCATCAATGGAGCTATAGACAAATTCAGAGTTTGAAGGAATAATGTGTATTCCTCAGGTAGACCTTTGCAACATGATATTGCACCTAAAATGAAGATCCTATGCAAAAGTTACAACCCTCGGAAGTTGATGTACTAACTTACCCTAACGGTTCCCACATGACTTTTGGCGCTTCATCTCCTAAGGTTAGGTTTTTGAATGTTTAGGGTTTTGACATTCATGTTTATTGTAAAAATGGTTTGAGAGCCTCATTGTACTCGTACTCTTGTGAATGAGTGTAGTTGTCACATCTCTTCTCAAAGATAAGTTGCCACCATTCTAGTAAGCTTGTTTTCAATCTGCATTTTATAGTTTCAACATATTTCTCTATTGAATAGAATCTAGTTTTATTCTTCCTCTCTTATTTTTCCTTATGTCTCTGGGTTAATAATAATAATAATAATAATTTGTGTTCATTTCATTATGCTCATAAAATATGGATCAATGGTATTAGAGTGGTTTGCTCCTTGTCATTTTTAGTGCATTTCTGCAACAAGGTTAGGGTACAAAAAGTTGGGTCTCAAGCCTATTTATCTTGAGGCTAAAATCTCTCGAATGCCCCACTGACCTTCCATGGAGGGAAAAAATAAGGATGAAGAGATAGGAGAGCCTTTCAAAGTGTTGCTCGACGAACCCATCTCGCAACAAAGGAACAAGATGATGGATAATTTTGTGCAAATCCTTCGATGACTACAAACATGCGATGCATCTTCCTCGAGAAGGGGCATCGCCCTCTTCAAGGTACATATCAACTTTGATATTCCTATATTTTAAGGTCAAATAAATGGTTGAATCTGTTAGAAGGGTATTTTTCTATCCATAACTTTTTTAATAGAGAAAATATTACCTTTGTACTCCCCAAAGATGTTCCCCATTTCAAATTTTGACGGGAGACATTCTATGAGCAAAGGAAATAGAGGAACCCTCATTATTTGTAGTGACACCCACCTAGGAGTCCTTCATGGATTATATTAAGGAACAATACTACCCTGTTGGAACTTATGGAAATCTATATACAAAATGGACCACAGTGCAACAGGCTGCTCAAGTACCACGGTGGTATGCATAGATACATCCTGGCATAAAATTTTTTTTTTTACATCTTGTCCTTGGTAGCGGCCCATTGATATGTCGTCAAAATCGAGCAGAATCTTAAACAAAAGATGTGGCATTTTGGGTCTAGGAATCTCTCTCAGAAGAAGAAGGGAAAGGGCGGCCCTAACCCAGATAACAAAGAGAAGAGAAAAGATGGACAACCTCAGGACAACCATTCTAATCCATAAATAAAGAAGGAGTTTGATCCAGAAGCAGAAAAGGGGAGATAGATCATTTAAGTAGAACCTAGTGCCACCGTTGCGACATCCAAGATCCATCCCATGAACCTAATGAGCTAGAGTAAGGAGCGCACCTCTTTCATTCACATATGTGGGTGAAATGAACTTCAATGCACTTTATTGTTGATAGTGATAGCCATACAAACCTCATTGCATTGGAGTTTTTCAAGTGGTTGTCCCTCCCGACAATGCCGCACCCGCATCCCTACACCATCGGATGGCTCCTCCAAGGAAGTGATCTTCACGTCATCCAACAATGTCATTTTTCATATGACATTAATCCATTAAAAGATGAGGTATTGTGTGATGTTTCTCCACTTGAATTTTGTGATGTTATTTTGGTCCAACTTTATTTATGGAAACGTCATGTTGTATATGAGTCTAGGTGTCACAGTGTTATTATTACTTTGAACAAGAAATTTTACAAGATACCCAAGGTAGTCCCACCTAGTGTAATTTCCTTGATCTCTGCCAAGAAATGCAGGAAGGTCATCTCTTAGACTGGGAAATTTGTCTTCTTCATGATTCACTCTCAGAGTGAGCAAAAGATGGCAGCCACATCTAGGGCCTCTGTGGCCAAACTCTCCGCACAGCAAAAGCAAGTGGATAAGGTCATGGAAGAATACATAAATCTTCTCCTCACTTATTGGGGTACCTTTGCATTGTGAGGTTAAGCATTCCATCGATCTGACCCCTGGTACACTACTACCCAATGGACCATTATATCGCCACTTTGTGTTAGAAAATGAGGAGATCAAACAACAGATCCAAGAATTGCTCCAAAAGGGGCACATCCAACCCATCTCATCACCTTGTGGAGTCCCAATCATGCTTGTGAAAAATAAATATGGGACCTGATGAATATGCATTGATTACTGGGGCCTAAATAAAATCATAGTAAGGAACTGGTACCTGATTCTCTGAATCAACAATCTTCTTGTTCAGTTCAAGGGGGCCACATACTTTAGTAAAATTGATTTGAATTTTGGCTACCATAAAGTACAAATAGAATAGAAAGATGTATGGAAGACTGTGTTCAAGTCAAAAGAAGGTATTTTGGAATGGTTGATCATGCCCTTTTGTTTGACAAATTCCCCAACAACTTTCATGAGGATGATGGACGATATATTGCAGTATTTCACCAATTCGCTTTTATTGGTCTATCTAGATGACATCCTCATCTACAAAGAGACCTGATAAGAACACTCACACCTTATTCAATAGGTTATGCATGCTTTGCGACAACACAAGCTATATGAAAAATTGGAAAAATTCTCCTTCGAAATGGATAGGGTCCAGTACCTAGGATACATTGTTGATGAACATGGTGTGCATGTGGATCAAGCCAAGATAGAGGTCATTTGTGACTGGAAAGCCCCAACCACACTCACTAAACCTCAGATCTTCTTAGGCCTTTTCAGTTTCTCATAGGTTTGTGTTGGGATTCTCCCATATTACATGGGCCCTTAGCCAAGTAACTAGGGGTGGTGGTAAGAAAATGTTTGTGTGGGGCATGGCCCAACAACAAGTTTTTTATGATTTGAAGTAGCACTTATGATCATACCAGTGCTTTCATTACTTGAAATACAACAACACTTTGAGATCAAGAAAAATTCTTCAGAAAATGTTGTGGGTGTAGCTCTCACTTAGTATGACCACCTTGTGTCCTATCATAGTGGGACACTATGATTATTTTCCCATAAGTATTGTACTTACGATAAAGAAACACACTCCATTGTGAAGGCCTGCCACTAGTAGAGGTATTACATTCTCGGGAAGGAGACAATGGTTCACACTGATTACAATCCGTTGCAGTTCATGTAAACATGAGGAAAATTATAGAATGAACGCCATCATAAGTGGTTCACCTACTTGCAACATTTCCACCTCAATATCAAGTATAAGAAATGAGGTACCAACCATGTACTTGATTGCCTCAACCAACCCCCAGTTGCAACACTCACCATGGTGCTAGGATCTTCTGGCCACAAGACCGATGGAGAGTATGTCCATTCATTGGATGATCCAAAATATTTTTGTTAGGTGACTTATTAAAGAATTGTATTAAATGAGCATAAACAAAAGTACACCATAAAGAAGGAAAATCTCAAAAGGAAAGAGACATATGCATGCAATATGAACACAAAGAACTTGATAATGGAGTTCATCCCTGGTGGACTACGTCTCTAGGTCCTGCTCTCAAATGGGTAGGTCTTTTTATTAACTCCACAAAAGAAAGGAAAAATACATAAGTATACCTCATTCTAAAGTTAATCTACAAAATGTTTACTCATATCATTAATATAACATCACCACTTGGTTATTGGCGTTGAATTACCTAAAATTGACAGTCTCCATGCCTCGATCCGAGTCTGACACTTTCAGGCCCAAGAGACACCCCTCGGTTTTCATGCCCTCCTCCTACAATAAATGACCCGACTATCTCAAAATCCATGCCCAGTCTCAAAATCCATGCCCTAGTCTCTCCTCTGTCCTGTACACTAGCAGAGGCATCCTCTTATACAAAAATTTAGGCGGTTATGTAATAAGTGAAGTGGTTGGCGTATTGGTTGTAGATTCTATATTAAGAACTTTTGTTAGCAGATGTCTCGGGATCGAATCCCGTGGACTCCCCTTCTTAGTACAAAGTTATAAAAAAAGTTGGCGCATGCACTAAATATGGTGGAGGATTAAACTCGCAGAATGGCTATTAAATCGATGGATATTCTCGCTAGAGTGGTGGATATGCCATATATGGCATGTGTTTGAAACATAGTCACATGGGTTAACATAGACTCAAGGGTTGGGCAGAGGGCCTATCCCTTTTCCTCCGCGCATATGAAACATTACCAAACATAAATAAAATGTGCGCCATATTAAAAATAAGGAACACATAGTGGTATGTGGGCTAGCGCTGAGGTTGTAATTCCTTTGGGCTAGAAGGTTAGTATTTCAAGTTCTGTCGGCTCCAATATTTTGTAATGAACTACATCGTAAGAGGCCAATGGGGGGTTTCCAAGTGGAAACCTCTCATTGGTTGTCCYGTGCCACATGTCAACTGAAGAATCTTCCATCTAGACCTATAACATTGTTCCACATCATTTTGTACGAACATGTGACATCTACCTAGATGAACATACCACGTGCCACCCTTGCAGTGGTGACACATGTCACCTTGACCTTTGACTTTTGACCAAGTTTGACTTGAACTTTGACCGCTTATATATTTTTCATATGATCTTGGTTTGACAATTCGTTTGCATCGTTAGAAAGCTTTCCACGCGCGCTTCATGACCATGTCATTTTAACTCAGTTTTGGGAAATTTGAATTTTTTCCCTTTATCTATCTGCTAAAGCCACTCTAAGTGTTCTGAGTTGCCTCTATGAGTTCTTAGTTGTTCTTAGGCTTCTCTGGATCCTTTTTGCATCGCACCTTCCTACTGAGATCTTTTTGGACCACCAAAAGATTTCATGAATCAAATGGTAAGCGAGGGAAGAGTCGCTTCACTTTGTCCTTCTCAATCCACTTTGACTTGCTTGGACGTGTGCCCTTTAAGACTACTCGAAAATAATCAACATCACCCATGTGTGAAGTTCTCTTCGTTCTGTCCAGGATGATATATTCCTATAACTCATCCAAGTACTTAGGTGCAAACTCATCAACTGAAGGTATTGAAACTTCCTCATCCTGATCCATGATCATGGGAGGCTCAAAAAGTTTCAATTTATTTACATTTACAACTGAATAAATCTTCATATGAGGTGGAATATCTAAATGAAAAGAATTAGTGTCGATTTTCTCCAAGATAGTCAAGGGTCCATATCAAATAGGCTTGATTTTCTTGCCTTCACCCTTCAATCATCCCTTGCTGATGTGAAGCCATACCTGGTCTCCAACCTGGAACTGATGATCAACCATGTGCTTGTCATGCCAAGATTTATATTGTGCTTGAATCTTCTCCAATTGTTCCCTGACTACCTCGCGTATCTGTTGGATCCTCTAAATGAACTTGTGGGCTCTATCCTTTGTTTGTTATTTATCCACATCGACATCTATCCCATACATCAAGTATAAAGGAACCTTTAGTAGTACCCAAAACATGTTTCAAGAGGTGAAATATGAGTGGATGAATGTAACTATTGGTTATAAGCATGTTGTAAATAGGGTATATGTTCATCCCATAAATTAGAATGCTTGTTGTTGTAGCCTCGAATAAAATTTACCATTGTTATGTTTACCACCTCAGTCTGTCCATCAGTTTGTGGATGAAAAGAAATGCTTCTCTTCAATTTGGTGTCCATCATTCTCCACAAGCTAGTCCAAAAATCCCTAAGGAATCGAGTATCTTGATCAGAGACAATGGATGTGGGTAACTCAAATTGAACCCAAACATAATGAAAAAACTAGATTAGGAGTCTTCTCATTAGTGATATGCTTTTTACATGGAATCAAGATGCACATCTTGTTGAACCTATCCACTACGACATACAAATAATCATGACCCTCTTTGGTCATTGGTAAACCCTGTACAAAATTCATGAAAATGATTTACCATGGATGGGATGGAACATGAAGTGGTGATTATAGCCCCGATTTTCTATTAGTGGGATTGCAGGTAGAACACATCACGCACCCCTTTACATATTTAGTTACAATTTCTTTCATTTGGGGCCAATAAAAAAACCTTTGCAACTGATACATAGATTTTCCTACCCCAAAATTCCCAGACACAAGAGAAGTGTGAGATTCTCATATTACATGGACTCATTCACTTGTTGAAATACATAACTTCCCAAGATGATAGAGTAATTTTTCCTACAGACAATAGTTCTCTACCTTGTTTTGTGTACCCTCTTGTACTTGATTACCAAATGAAATTGTTGTAGAAAACCCATCCATCTGTAGTGATGAGATTGTTGTAGTTTGGTCTGTGCTTGAAGGTACTGTAAGGGATGGTGATCTGTATGTATGATGGTTTCCTTCCCTAACAATTAGTTCTTCCATTTACTTATGATTTGAACTAACACATATAACTCTTTATCATATGTAGGATAGTTAACAACAACTTGGTTAAAAGTTTCAGAGTGATAACAAATAGGCTTACAATATTGCATCAATATTGAACCCATGGAATATATGTTTTCATGTTTCTCGATCTCACATGACTGATGAAGATTTGGCAGTGCTAATACTGGTGCGGTACTGATCTTCTCCTTCAAAGTATCAAAATTTTTTTGTTTCTTTCCTTCACAGTGAAAAGTTTCCTTCACACCAGTTAAAGCATGCAAAGGAGTTGCTACTAAGGAAAAGTTGGGAAATAATCTCCTCCAATACTATACTGCACCTGAGAAGATTCGGGCTTCAGTTACACTCTTTGTCTTAGGCTATTTTACAATTACTTCAATTTTGGAAGGATCAATCTTCAATTGTCCTCCTCCTACAATATGACCTAAATATACAAGTGCAGTCTTGAAAAATTCACATTTTGACATTTTCACATACAAATTTTCCATTTGAAAAGTATCCAATACCTTATTTACATGCCTTACATGTTCATCCCACATCCTGCTAAAAACAAGAGTGTCATCTAAATACATAATCACAAATTCATCCAGGAAAGTCATGAATACATTATTCATCACACGCATAAAATTTTGTTAGAGCATTACAAAGCCCAAATGACATAACTAACCACTGAAACAATCCTTGTTTGGTTTTAAAGTCATCCATCCATGCATCTTGTTCTGCGACCCTGGTTTGATGATATCCACTGAGAAAATCCAACTTAGTGAAATAAACAACATTCCTCAACTGATCAAGTAAATCATCTATGCGAAGAAGAGGGTATCGTTTTTTCACCATGATTTTATTCCAAGCCTGGTAATCGACACACATTATCCATGTTCCATCCTTCTTTGGAACCATCAAGATCGAAGAACCACAAGGAGATGGACTAATCCTGATGACCCCTTGAGCCAATAAGCCCTATACCTGCTTCTCGATATTTTTCATCTCCACAATTGACATCATGTACATGCCCACATTAGGAAGAGGATAATCTTGCTGAAGATGTATCTCATGTTGGATTTCCCTCTTAGGAGGTAATCCATCTAGTTCCTAAAAAATATCATCATACCTATAAACAATATCAATTAATTCCTATTTATGAGATGGATCACACCCTTGGAAAGTGTCAAATGTCCTRGCATCTTTCTCTTTGACGACCATGAGTACATATCTCTTATTAGTGGTTATGAGCCTTTTCATTTGYCGTGCACTAACACGTGTTGTATTTACCCTCATGTTGTGATATCTAACAATATATTTCAAATCCCCCTTAGTAAAGTGGTATTTGTTCTCATGATGAAAGAAGACTATTTTTTTATCATAAAGATAAGGACTCCCCAAAACTATGGCACATATATCAAGYGGTACAACATCCAAATCCACTTCATCAATCAACTTTGAAGAAATATCAAATATAATCCTACGTTGTTTGGTGACATTAAGTTTTGCTTGATCACATACCCAACCAAGAGGATATGGCTTTGGATGTAGTTTCATTACAAGACCCATCTTCTTGACAAGTGCTTCAGATATTAATTTTACTTGGGAACTTGGATCAAATAATATATCTATCATAGTATGTTTAGATACAATTCATATATGAAATAACTCATTCCTCTTTCATTCATCAATTTGAGATTCATTATTGGAAATAGAGCTAGCATGAAGAGAATATTTACCATGTACTCCATCCACTGTGATCTTTCCTTCATCTCCTAATTCGGAGCCAAGATTTTCTTGCACTGTAACAACGGTATTTTTCTTCCCCTTTCCACCGAATTGTTTCGGTCTCTTTTCTGGATGAAGTTTCCAACAATGTTCTTCATCATGGATGCTCTTCTTGCAATGAGTGCAAGATGATTTTACTCCTTCTCTTGTTACTGTATTGGTCTTCTTGTCCTTCCTTTTAAATTTTTTCAAAGTATTTTGTGGGAAATTGGAAGGTTTCTTTGTGGGATCTTCTTGAACATGTTTCTCCCTGTTCTCAAGGTGAGTGTCTTGCACACAAACTTCGTCAAGACTAGTGCAGTTAAAAAAGAGGAAAGTATGACGAATATAACTGTGAAGTGTGCCAATATACTTCATTAAAGTTTCATAATAATCTAAAGGAATGTTAAATGCTACATATTTCTTCCTAAGTACTTCTGTGAAACTTTGTATAGTCTGACCTTTACTCTGCCTCAAAGTTTTCCATTCCATCATTTATTTATGTAAATACCCTAATGGATAGAACTGCTTCCTTATCTTTGTTTTAAATTTCGACTGTGTGGAAATAATATTACCACACTTACTTATGTCATGTAGCTTTCTCTCCCACCATATGAGAGCGATGCCTTCCAACTGAATAGAATTCAGTTGCACTTTAACTTCCCCTTCATCAATATGGTGAACACGACAATATACTTCAACATGTCGGATCCAATTATCTAGTTCTTCTTCCGGATTAGCATCTCCATTAAAAATAGGTAAAGAAAACTTTACATTAGTCTTTAATAATGGTTTATTAAAAGCGGCTTCATGGCTAGAGTGCTGAGAGTGATGAGAATTCTTAAGGGAAGAAGAACTAGAACTTTAAGGTGAAGATGGAGGCTCATGAGGGTGTGATACATCCCCTTGGTTTACTAAAGCATCATCATCTGCATGTGATTCCTTTTTCTTCCCTTTCTTCTTCATCCTCTTCTCGTAATCTACATACATTCGTTCAACCATTTCTGACATGTGATAAAATACTGTGTGAAGGTTTCTCTTCTATTCATCATGATTGTCCTCTTCTGCCATATTCTTCATTCGGGAAGCATGACCAACCTCAAGATTGAAAGTCTTAAGACTTCCTTCACCTTGCTTATGATTTTCCCTTGTAAGAATCCATACTGAACAATTCAAGTCAAATATGACTACTTTGATACCAGAATGATCTGGGACCTTTTCACCAGGTGGCTTATTAAATAATTGTATTAAATGAGCATAAAAAAAAGTACACCATAAAGAAGGAAAACCTCAAAAGGAAAGAGACATAAGCATGCAATATGAACAAAAGGAACTTGATAACGGAGTTCATCCCTGGTGGACTACATCTTCGAGTCCTGCTCTCAAATGGGTAG
>JASDQU010014432.1:226755-245907 GCA_032191745.1 Picea mariana
ATATATATTCCAACATAAAAAAATAGTTTCAATGCTATTCATATTGAATCAAAATAAACTTTCTAGTACATAAAGAGACATAAGGAGTCATAAGACATGAATACAACTATCAACCACGCATCGTCCTAACAAATAATTTTTTTTTCTATCATCTAAAGTTCTTAATCCTGAAAAAGATGAGATTTTACATCATTTGACATAATAGGACCATACCATTATTTCATAGACTAAAGTATGTTATTTCAAAACACTAAAATCATTCTCGATACAAAAGGAAATACAATAGGAAACCGGATGTCAAAATACTTCACAAAATGAACAAATAGCCATACCTGATCACAGAGTCTTCAATGACTTCTTCAAACAAGAACCAACCGAGTTGCTTTCCTAGATATTTCTTTGACAAAGAATCTTCCATTGAGTTGAACTGTCTATGAAAATGAAATCACTTTAACCAACTAAAATTATGCTTGAGATATATAATATTCTTCATCCAAAGTTGTAAGTTTAGAGAATTCAATTGTGACTTTCCAACAAACCATTCCAATACAACCTTGGAATATCCCACCACCATTAATTCTTCAATATGGTATATCAACGTAAATTTTAAGAGACCCCACAATCCAAAAAAATCTTCTTTAATATTAGAACCTGAACCAACAACAAGTTGTGGTCTATAGAAATGGATCCCACTTAGTTTTAAAACAATTCCAACACCACACTCACCACCACCATTAGCTCCAACAAAAACTCCTATAGGCCTCTCAGGAAAATAAACAAGTTTTATAATAAAACCAAGATTATCACCCCTAGTAGCACAAGGAATCTCCTTAATTGCCAACACAATCGTGGAACATAAGCCAAATTCATTTCTGAAAAAATTCTCAAACAAAATCTTGTTCCTGTAACACCAAATACCCCATAGAACAAAGAGAGGAACCAACTTGTTCATCAAAAAGGTTAGAAAGAGAGATTGAAAATGTTCATTCAAGGTTGTTAAATCCCAGTATCCATTGATCCTTAATTGAGCACAAACCTCCTTCCAAATACACTAAGTAACCTCATAGTGCACAAACAAATGCTTCGTAGTCTCTTTGTAGTTTAAACATAAAACGCAAATTGAAGGCCCAAGTCCACCCCTAATCCTATAGTACTRCCCGATGAGGATATGATCAGGAACAAATARCCAAGAAAAAAGAATAATTTTGACTCGATCCTGCAATTTCCATAAGGCTCTCTTCCACCACTCTTAATCCACCACCACATTTTTTGTGACTAGAGATTCATACATGAACTTCACAGTCACAACTCACTTAGATTATGTACAAGTCCAAACAATATAATCCTACTCATTGTTAAGTGTAACCCCACTGCATCTCAACACCAACAAGAAAGCATTCCATTCCATGGCTAGTTCACCTTGTAGATTGAGATCTTCAGAGGATAACCAATTCTGGAACCCAATGCATTTAACAAAGAGGTTTGTCCAATATGATATAGAGAGTATACCTATAGAACCTTTAAATGTTTAATTAGAGTAGTTGATAAATTATAGGAGGATCCACTTCCCATAAAGTGATCCTGCCCAATCATAAGCTGAGCTCCATTCCCACTAACCATGCTAGCCATTTTTTCAACAGGGGCATTGTATCCATGAAATTCCTCCAAAAGTTTGAAGGAGTCATAAATTTATATTTCTCAACACGTAGCCAGAGATCACATACTTTCTCTTTAAATACTTTTTAACCATCACTTTACTCCACGATCCTGAGCCAAACACACCCCACCATAGTGATTTAACTTCCAATGCTTGGGAAAACCAATGTATGTTCCGAAAACCCCAACCACCCAAGAATGTTTCCCTAGAAATCATATCCCAACATACTAAATGAAATCCTGAACTCTTCCTAGCTCCCTTCCAAAGGAACCTAGAAACAATCTGTCAAATAGTATGCTTAACTTGAGTTGGAACCTTTGTTAAGTTGAGCCAAAAAACCAACAAGTTTTGAAGTACTAATTTAATTAGAACCATTCTACTACCCAAAGAAATCCTCTTGAATGTCCAATGTCCAATTCTCTTTTCAATCTTTTGAAGAAGCCAAGTCTAATCAGAAATCATATTTAGTCATTTTGTTTCAATAGAAACCCTAAATTTTTCATTATATATATATATATATATAATTTTAATTGTTTTTCATGTTCTTAATTTTTTTAATATTGTTTTTTAATTTTCTTTATTTTTTTTTTAAATCGATCATTTTCTTTTTTTTCCTCCTAATTATATTGTGTTTTTTTTTTCTCTTAATTTAAAAGGAAATTTTTTTAAATGTTATTTTAAAAGACAATTATTTGTTTCCCAATTTTGTGTTTTCTTCTTCTATTTTTTTCTTTTTTTTTGAAATATAGATTTAATTTTTAATGATTTTCTTCATAACAATGGTAGGCTTTTCGACCATGGTTTCTGAAAATGCTACAATTGTAAGTCTGAGAAAAAAAGGGGGTGTTGTTGATACCACTTCTTTTCTGTTTCACTACAGGTCTTAAAATTTTAGTTCTAATTGTCCGAGTTGTGACAACCACAATTTCCAAAAGCTTGCAACTTTATCCCTAGAAAAGAAAGGGTTGCCAATTGGATGACAATTTTTTAATTTGGAAGTCAATTTTATGGTTTTGGATTCAATGATAGTGATTGCTAATTCTAGAGGTTTTAAAGAGGTTGTAGTTTTAACCTCGAAAACAAAAAAATGGTGGTGTTCTTCGCACAACTTTTTAATTTGGGGGCTAATTTTAAGGTTTTTGTCAACAACATTAAGACATTGTTAAGACCATGGCTGAAAAGGTGGTTGCAATTCGCAAGTTTAACCACCTTGGAAAAAAAGGAGTGCTACAAGTAGCACTTGTTATGAGGAAAATCTCTCTATGGCATCGGCTAAACCACAACATATGGAATGACACTCTAAAATAAAATCTAATACCAAGTATGATATATAAATGAAATGCTAATAAGACAAATTCAAGAACCTACCTCATCCGGAAGTTCGATGAAGGCCATTGTTGAGCACGCAACTCAAATCTTTATACCTGCAACTTGTCCTCAACAACCAAGATGCATAAGCATATGGTGATAATATATAATGTTAACAGATAAAATAGCATAATACATTAACATTCATGACAAATACACTGATCGAATAATAATTCATATATTTGCAAGATATCAATTAGATGAAAAAATAGTATTTCTATTAAAATAATCAATAGAAGTACATATGCGACAAAATCCTCCACCGACACACATAGGAATCGAGAAAATAAGTCCCTCCAGTTGGGCATCCACCACTTCAATCCTTCACCAAAGTCAAGCTCATATAAAGGAGACAATGAGGTTGTCTATCAAAGAAGGAAGATCTTGCGGTCTGAACAATGTATTCAAACTTTCAATGATAAAGGGATGTAGACTCATTGTGAAGTGAAATTTCTATAGACTATCTTTTCAATCAAAATTTGAATTCTCTCCCCATCCATGGCTTGGATATGGCCCAATTTATAGCCTCCAAATGGAACTGAGGGACTAATTCAGAACGTTTCCAGTATATGGAAGGTCAAGGATCTCGTGATGTGACATAAAAACTTGACACGATTTTTAATTTTGAGCACCAAGCTTGATGTACACGGGCTGTAATGGAGAGAACTGTGTATAGGCATGTTGTCTAACTAGTAGGGCATGTATATGTAGAAAATATTATTTTTTGTCTCTAGAAGGTACAACAAGGGACATCAAGTCTGCATAGGAAAATGGAAATTCCATCTAAGCAAGTTGCATAGGGTGAGAAAAAATTTGCTATAACATCAACCAATAGTGTCGGTTGTCGTAGGAAATCAAGCCATTCAAACATGAGGTATTATGAGATTTTTCTCCCCTTGAAGTTTGTGATGTTGTTTTGGAACAACCCTATTTATGGAAATATCAAGTTGTATATGAGTCTAGGCCTTGTAGTTAAGCATTCCATCGATCTAAACCTTTGTTCACTGCTACCCAATGGAACACTCTATCGTCGCTCTATGTTAGAAAATGAGGAGAACTACTCCAAAAGGGGTACATTCAACCCATATAATCACCTTGTGGAATACCAATCATGCTTGTGTAGAAGAAAGATGGGACTTGATGACTTTTCATTGATTATTGAGCCCTAAATAAAATCATAGTTCTGAACTGGTACTCGGTTCCCCAAATCAACAATGTCCTTGATCAACTCAAGAGGGACAAATACTTCAGTAAGATTTATCTGAAGTGTGTCTACCATCAATTCCCAATAGAGGAGAGAAATGTATGGAATACTATCTTCGAGTCAAAAGAAGGTCTTTTTGAATGGTCGGTCATGCCCTTTAGTTTGACAAATGCCCCAAAAAATTTCATGAGGATGATGGATGATATCTTGCGACCTTTCACCGATTATTTTTTAGTGGTGTATCTGGATAACATACTCATCCACAAAAATACTTGGGTGAAACACTTGCAACACATTAAATAGGTTCTTCACTCTCAGTGGCGGCACAACCTATATGATAACTTCGAAAAATGCTCTTTCGAGATGGACAGGGTCCAATACCTAGGATAGATATTTGATGAGCATGGTCTGCATGTGTATCCAACCAAGATCCAGGCCATATGCGACTATCCATCCCCAACCACACTCACTGAGCTTTATATCTTCTTAGGCCTTACTAATTTCTATCACATGTTCGTGTTGGGATTCTCCCATGTTACATGGGCCCTCATCCAAGTAACTACGGGTGGTGGTAAGGAAATGCTTGTGTGGTTCCAAGAACAACAACAAAACTTCGATGAATTGAAGAAGATCTTGTGCTCAATCCCAGTTCTTTCATTACCTGACCTACAACAACCCTCTGAGATCAAGATAGATGCTTCAAACTATTTTTTGGGTGTAGTTCTCACTCAATATGGCCACCCCGAGGCCTATTGTAATGAGAAACTATGAGATTTATTGTAGTGGCCTATTGTAGTGAGACACTATTGTATGGCCACCTTAATTATGCTTGAGATATATGATCTTCTTCATCCAAAGTTGTAATTTTAGAGCATTCATTTGTGACTTTCCAGCAAACTAGTGCAACACAACCTTGGAATATCCCACCACCATTAATTATTCAATATGACATATGAAAAAAAAAAATTAAGAGACCCCACAATCCAAAAAAATATGCTTTAATATTAGAACCTGAACCAACAACAAGCTGCAGTCTATAGAAATGGATCCCACTCAATTTTAAAACAATTCCAACACCACTCTCACCACCACCACCAGCTCCATCAAAACATCTTAAATGCCTCTCCCCAAAATAAACAAGTTTTATAAGAAAACCAATATTATCACCCCCAGTAGCACAAGGAATCTCCTTAATTTCCAACACAATGCGAGAACATAAACCAAAATGATTTCTTAAAAAACTCTCAAATAAGTTCTTGTTTCTGTAACACCAAATTCCCTATAGAACAAAAAGAGGAAGCACCCTAGTCATCAAAGGTTAGAAACCAAGATTGCAAATTTTCATTCAAGGTCGATAGATCACAGCTTCCATTGATCCTTAATTGAGCACAAACCCCCTTCCAAATACACCGAGTAACCTCACAATTCACAAAAAAATCCTTCGTGGTCTCTTTGTCCACCCCTAAGCTTATAGTAATCCCTAGGGAGTATGCTATCATGAAGACATAACCAAGAAAAAGGTATAATTTTGACAAGATCCTATAATATCTGTGCCACCACTCTTGATCCACCTCCACATTTTGTGTGACCAGAGCTTCATACACCAACTTCACATTCGCAACTCCCTCAGATTAGTTCTAAGTCCAAATAAGAGAATCCTCCTCACTATTAAGTGTAACCCAACTACATCTCAACGCCAAAAAGAAATCATTCCATTCCATGGCCAGTTCACCTTCTAGACTGAGATCTTCAGAGGATAACCAATTCTGAGAACCTGATGCATTTAACAAAGAGGATTGTCAAATATGAGCTAGAGAGTATACCTATAGAGCCTTTAAATGTTGAATGAGAGAAGTAGATAACTTCTAGGTGGGTCCATTTCCCCAAAAGGGATCCCACCCAATAAGAACTCGAGCTCTATTTCCCACTAACCACGCTAAATATTTCTTCAACATGGGCATTGTATCCATGAAATTACTGCACAAGTTTGAAGGAGCGGTAAATTTATACTTCTTTGCACGCAGCCACAAGATTACATCCTCTCCCTTTAAATAATTATTAACCATCACTTTACTCCACGATCCTAAACCAAACAAACCCCTCCATAGTAATTTTACTTCCAACGCTTGGGAAAACCAATGTATGTTTCGAAAACCCCAACCACCCAAGAATTTTGGCCTAGAAATCATATTCCAACTTACTAAATGAAATCTTAAATTATTCCTAGGTCSCTTCCAAAGGAACCTAGAAATAATATGTCAAATATTATGCTTAACTTTAGCTGGAACCTTTGCTAAGATGAGCCAAAAAAACAACAAGTTTTGAAGAACATGTTTAATTAGAACCATTCTATCGTCCAAACAAAGCCACTTGAATATCGAGAGTCCAATTCTATTTTCAATCTTGYGAAGAATCCAAGTCCGATCATAAACCCTATATTGTCATTTAGTTTCAATAGAAACCATAAAAATTTCATTATAAATATATATATGGAGTTTTAAATTGTAATTTTATTTAGATATGTATTTTAAATATCTTATATATATAAGTTTTTAATTGTTTTCCATGTTTTTATTTTTTCTTAATATATTTTTTTATTTTCTTAATTTTTTTTTTTTTAAATGGATCATTTTCTTTTTTTCCTCCTAATTTTATTGTGTTTTTATTTTTTTTCTTTCAACTTAAATATATATCTATATCTATCTATATATATATATATATATTTTTAAAAGACAATTATTTCTTTTCTAATTTGGTTTTTTCTTTTTCTTCTTTTTTTCTTTTTTTGTTTTTGAAATATAGATTTCAACTTTAATGATCTTCTTTATAACAGTGCTAGGATTTTCGACCATGGTTTCTGAAATGATACAATTTTAAGTTTGAGAAAAAAAGAGGGTGTTGTTGATAACACTTATTTTCTATTTCACTACAGGTCTTAAAATTTTAGTTCCAATTTTTTGAGTTGCGAAGCATACAATCTCAAAAAACTTGCAATTTTATCCCTAGAAAAAAATGGTTGCCACTTGGATCACAACTTTTCAATTTGGAAGTCAATTTTATGTTTTTGGTTTCAACGATAGTGATTGTTAATTCTAGAGGTTTTGAAGAGGTTGTAGGTTTAGTCACGAAAACAAAAAAAAGGTGATGTTCTTCACACCACTTTTCAATTTAGGGGATAATTTAAAGATTTTTGTCAACATTACGACATTGTTAAGACTATGGTTCAAAATGTGGTCGCAATTCACAATTTTAACCACCTTGAAAAAAAATGAGTTCTACCAATAGCACCATTTTTTGAAACGATTGTAAAAAATGCGACCTCTAAAATACGAGAACTCTATAGAGTTCTCGTTATGTTGGTAACTTTGTTAGGTATGAATTGGTGTAATTTCTTCTATATTTATTGATAGATCATTGGTTTTCCTCCGTGACATTTGTGTTCAATTCATAAATTATTAGATCTAATTCATCCTATTAAAGATATGATTAGAGTTAAATTAGATAGGTAGAAAGGTTGATTTTCTTTTGTATATAGGAAGAGGGTTCTGAAGATTGGAGCTGGAATTTTAGGGTTGCAACAACCACGAGATACGAAAGACAACCTCAATAAAGGTATGCAAATATTCAACACATCTTAGGATAATGCTGAATCTACATGTTTGAATCTAGATCTAGGAAAGCCATAAGATGTCTATCCCTCTCTTTATCTAGGATCAATGGCATATCCTAGGAATATCTTGAACATATCTAACCAATGATATCCCTGTCATATTTAATCCCATAACAATCGATAGAAGTTGTAGTCGTGTTCTCTTAACAATACATTTAATTACAACTAGTACTATAAATATTTATAAATAAATACACATATCATATAAGTTTGTTAGTGTTATGCCTGATGATGGAATATTACAAATATGTCATAATGTTTTGCAATTCCAACAATGCCCTCTAGTAACTATGGAAGTTGTTCATGTTGATGTTAGATGTATTACTGTGTTATCAAGTTAATCCATCATTGATTCATTTTATTAGGTAAATATATGGGATGACATGCATGGTTATGTCAATTAAATATGTAACTAAGCAAGTGAGAACACATTTTTTTATATATGATATTGTGAGATCATAGAAGCACATATAATGAGTGGAGATGAGAAATAAATTCAATAATTCATGATGTAATAATTATATAATAACTTAATGACTAAACATGGGATGAAAAAGTTATAATATAAAGGGTACATTAAATGGTGATTTCTATATTGTTTAATCATATGATGATTTGCTAATACATGTAAAGGTATTGAGCTATGAGATGGATAATTATTTAAAAAATGATATGATATGAAAAATATAATATCATAACCAATGGTTCCATTTAACTACATTACATATTAAGGTCCATTTTCCATGGGATTCATACACTCTCTTTTAGGTTTATTCATGTATCTTTCCATTATTTTTAATGGAGAAGAATAAAATGGAAAATGAATTTAATAAGGTTATAATATTATTGAATATCAATCAATGGAACATATAGGAAGACATTTATAGGAAATAATTCAAGTTTCATCATTTAGAGATGCATATTTGTATTTTTGATGAACTATTTTTTGAGAGTCACGTTGGAACTTTTGTTGGGGATTTTATAAGATAGCTATGGATCTTACTAGAACAATTTGTATTTGGTTTTATTAGGTTTATTTTAAATTGGTATATGCGATTATGATGTAAATTTTTAAGACTTTATGAGTTCTACAATATGTAGGTATCCCTCCATCATTCACAGGCTTGTGAATTGGAGACTAGAACTACATTGAATAGATTCTAAGAGAAGAAGATGGAATTGAAATATTTGCATCATAATGAAAAGATATGGAATTTTTATCATTATCATCATAATCATAATTCATAAACATCAAATAAAAAAACATTGCAATTCCTAAAACACATGCCATTAAGTGTTTGTGGGTGTATTAAAAATCGTCTCAACTATACATTTTTTTTTAAATGCCACATCATGTCCGATATGCAAAATGACAACAACTTCCCAAACATGGTAAAGTCACATATGGTTCCGTAGATACAAAATGACACTCATTAACCTCTCCCACCCTATGAAATATCAGGTGCATATCAATACTCAATATTTATTATCTTACTTGAAGTAGCACCTTGAGTGATTTTGCACCCATACATATTTTGTCACTCTAGAGAATGGACAAAGAAACAACATCTTGTAATTTTTTTTACAATGAATTAACAGACATACAAAACGATATTTTGTAATTAAAGGTAAGAAAATTCACCACCGATGATATTCACAAGACGCTGTTACCCTCCTCCATGAACCTAATCTCTCAATGATTAATAGTTACAAATACGAAAACATTAAATTTAAACAAAAATGGAAAAAGCCAATTCCATTACTAATACATAAAAATTTATCAAAAAATAATCTTATCATGAATAATTATGGCACCGATGGAGAGATTTTAGTAGGTGTAGCACTCATTTGTACAACCTTATCCTTGGCAACATATCTAGTGTAAGCCTCAATGGATGGCATATTCTAGTCTGCAACATAAATGACTAGTGGTTTGTGTACAGGTGAAGCCACTATAGATGTATCATATGGAAAAGGTAGTGGGGTTACATTGCATATGGATCCAATAGAAAAAGGTGGTGGTGGTGTATTAAATATGGGTGAAAATACTTTGGATGGATGGGATGATAATGATGGTGGTGGGAGGAAGTGATAAACCCCCATGGGTTGTTCGAGGAATGCTAAAACCCTTCTGGTGGGAAGAGGTATCCTGAGAGATGGGGTAGTGTAGCCAATGACTAGACTATCCCTATGTCTAGGAACAAAAAGTGGGTGGAATGTTGGTAGTGGTGGTTAATGGAATGGTGATGGTGCATGAGACCTAACAGTGGATAAAGAAACTTGGATACATATTTATGATATTTTTATTAGTACAACAATATGAATCTAAAACAATATAAAATATTTCACATTTAAGAAATAATTAACTCAACATATGATAGTTGTGAAGGGGTGGCTTGTCCATCTTGGGTGGACATAGTTCTTCACCATATGGTACCCCAACCTATAGAAACACAAAAAATGATATTTGAGGATGCCAGAGAAAAACGAAATCACCACAGTGAATCTTCAAAGGTGACACGTACATGTTTATGTGGTACGTGAATGAGTAGCCTGCCTCTACTATTGGATTAGAAGTGAAAACTAGCAATGATGCATCTATGGATATAGTACGTCTAGTATCGAAGCATAAAAACTGTAAATTTCATCATATCATAAGATATAGAAAAAAATAGAAAGAAAACTATATATATATATATATATATATATATATATATTCAATGAAGAAAATAAAGATGGTCAAGATAAAAACCTCCATGAAACTCTCATGTCCACTGGCCTCTATCAGCCCATAACAAATGTCTGCAACTCAAGAATCTATGAGGTTCAGATGAATGTTAACTCTATCCATCTTCCCTCTTCTAGCTACACTCTACTATAGGCCTTGAAGGTCTATCCTCTCTAACAATTTCATTTATAGGTACCTCTTGCCGAGATAATGCTACATAACTACAATGCTTGACGAGATTGCTAGTCAAGGATGATATTAATAATTGTATTTGCAAGATGCCTTCTATGAAGATGGGATGTTGAGAAGGGGGTTAGAAATTTTCCTAGAAGGACGAGGACCTAGGACTGGGTTAGCCATGACCCACCCCATTTAATTTACCAATGTCAAAGTAGTTGACATGGTGACCTAATATAAACTTCAACCATAATTTCCTAAGAAAATATAGAAGCAACTCCTTCTTAATGTAGGGAGGTTTGTCCAAACCATAAACCACCTATCCATCCAATTATCCTTAAATTGTTGATGGATGTGCCAATCAATACAAATGCATCTCTTTCTGGATAATGGATGTAGTCTACTTCTAGGATCAATGAAGAGTAACATCAATTCTTGTTTTTTAATGTTAAATTTTCTCACTTGGTTTTTATATATGTTTTTTCTGTGATACTCAAACAACCCATCCCTATAATAATAAAAAATAAAATAATTTCACTTGGACATTTGTCGCAATGTGATAAACATAACCATATTGTTGCAATGCCATGAGCATGACTTGCCATAGCCACATTATCGCAATGTGACCAACATAACCATATTTTCATAATGTGACGAACATGAATGGCCAGAACCATATTATCACAATGTGACGAACATAACCATATTGTCGCAATTTGATGAACATGACTAGCCATAACCATATTGTTGCAATGTGATGAACATCGCCCCATTGTCGAAATAAATATCCTATCATCGCTATGTGATGAACATACGACATTTATTTTCATCACATATCCATTCGACATATGATGAACATACGACATTTATGTTCATGACATTGCCACTTTTTAATTAAATGACATGTCATTGTAATGTGATGAACATAAACCACTCATCGGAATATCCTCATCATCGTCAATATCTGACAAACAATATATTGTCGTCGCAATGTGATGAACGTAGCCCCATCATTGCAATGTGATGCAAATATCCTATCATCATATTGTGATGCAAATATCTTGTTGTCGTGATCTGGAAAACTTATGCCCTGTCTTGCAATGTGATGAACATAACCCTATTTTCGCAATGTGACAAGCCTAGACTTATACATTGAACATATGATGTGATGAACATAACCATATTGTCGCAATGTGACAAACATAAATATGGTATACCTTGATTGACCATGACCATGGTTGACTATGGTTGACCATGGTTGGCCATAACCATATTGTCACAATGTGATGAACACAACGATATTGTCGCGATGTGAAGAACATGAGTGGCCATAACAATGTTTTTCACAATGTTATGAGCATGTCTTGTCATAAACATATTGTCGCAATTTAATGAATATAACCATATTGTCGCAATGTGACAAACATGATTGACCATAACCATATTGTTACAATGTGATGAACATAACCTCGTCATCACAATGTGATGAAAATAACCATATTGTTGCAATATGATGAACATAACCTTCTCGTCCTAATGTGATGAACATATCCTCACCACGTGTGACACAAATATCCTATCATCATAATGTGAAAAAACAACATATGAATCTAGCCTTATACGTTGAACATATGATGTGACAAACATAATGATATTGTTGTAATGTGATGAACATAAATATGATTCACCTTGATTGACCATGACCATGGTTGACTATGGTTGACCATGGTTGACCATGGTTGAACATGGTTGGCCATAACCATATTATCACAATGTGACGAACACAATGATATTGTCGCGATGTGAAGAACATGAGTGGCCATAACAATATTTTTGGCAATGTGATGAGCATGTCTTGTCATAACCATATTATCAAAATTTGATGAATATAACCATATTATCGCAATGTGACGAGCTTGACTGACCATGACCATATTGTTGCAATGTGACAAACATAACCTTGTCATCACAATGTGATGAAAATAACCATATTGTTGCAATGTGATGAGAAAAACCTCATCATCCTAATGTGATGAACATATCCTCACAATCTGTGACAAAAATATCCTATCGTCATAATGTGAAAAATAATGTCCTCTCATCAATCTGTGATGAACATTGCCCCATTGTGACAAACACTTCCAAATTTCACTATGTGAATGTCATCCGTATCTTGGTCAACTATGGTCATGGCCAGCCATGGTCACCTATGGATAACAACTATCAAACTTGGTTAACCATTGTCAACCATAGTCAACCACAGTCAACCATGGTTATGGTCAACCAAGGTCAACAATAGTGAAGGTCATCCATAGTGAATGTCAAGCATAGTGAAGGTCTATGAATGTTAACCATAGTGAAGGTTTATGGTTAACCATGCCCATGGTCAACCATAATTAACCATGTCAACCATAGTGAACCTTTCCTTCCCAAAGTCGATAAGTTTCTTCCAAAGTTAGCCATGATCATGGGCAACCATAGTCAAGCATGGTCATTGTAAATTAATGTATTATTTTCATCACATAGCCATTTGACATACGATGACATACGACATTTATGTTCATCACATTGCCAATATTTACTTAATGACTTGTCACTGCAATGTGATGAACATAAAACCCTCGTCCCAATATCCCCATCATTGTCAATATGCGACAAAAAATATACTGTCGTCCCAATGAGATGAACAGAGCCCCATCATTGAAATGTGATGCAAATATCCTGTCATCATATTGTTATGCAAATATCGTGTCATAGCAATTTGATGAACATAGCCTCATCATCACAATGTCATCAACATAGCTTCATTGTCACAATGTTACGTGAATATCTTGTCATCATAATGTGACAAACACTTCCAAATTTCACTATATGAATGTCATCTATAGTCTTGGTCAACTACGTCATGACTAACCATGATCGTTTATGGACAACTACTATCAAACATGGTTAACCATTGTCAACCATGGTCAACCAAAGTCAAACATGGTCATGGTCAACCAAGTTCAACCATAATGAAGTTCATCCATAGTAAACGTCAACCATAATAAAGGTCTATAGAAGTTAACCATAGTGAAGGTCTATGGAAGTTAACCATGGTCATGGTAAACCATAATTAACCATGTCAACCATAGTGAACCTTTCCTTCCCAAAATCAACAAAGTTCTACCAAAGTTAGTCATGATCATGGCCAACCATAGTGAAGCATGGTCATTGTAAATTGATGTATTAATGTATTAATACTTTAATAAAGTATTACTAATGTATTAATGTATTATTACTTTAGTAATGTATTACTAAAGTATTGATACCTTTTTAATGTATCAATTCTTTAAAATTATTTTTTTAATATCAACATTTATGTTTTATTATAAATATTGATATTAATATTTTAGTGTATTAATAATATTAATAAATACATTATTAATAATGTATTCAAACTATAAACTAATTAATTTATTAATGTATAAATTAATTAATACTTAATGTTACTTAACAATATTAAAAATAATAAATTTATTATTAATAATGTATTTAATTAATAAAGTATTTAATTATAATCTAATTAATGTATAAATGTATAAATTAATAAATACTTTACATTATAAATTACGTTATTAGATGTCTTTATTAAGGTATTAATATTTTAATAATGTAGAGATACTTTTTTAATGTCTTAATTATGTAATATTAATGTTTTAATATCAATAATTATGTTTTAATATAAATATAAATATTAATATCTTAGTGTATTAATAATATTAATAAATACATTGTTAATATTATATTTAATGTATGAATTAATTAATATACCTTACATTATACATTAATGTATTGTAACGACCCTAATTGGATACATGCTTAAAGATTATAAAGTAAAATTAATTAAAGAAAATGATTGTGATCAACTAAGTAATACTCTGACTACAGACCACATTTAATGACCTGAGAATTATAGTTTAAAAGATCAATGAAAATGTTATAAAATGGTGGCGTATGCAGAGAGGGATAACCATGGATCCCGAGAAGATAAAACATTAACTCATGACCACGACAGAGGATGGGAGGGTGGTTGTGAAGTAAATGCATGAGTCGGCAGGGAGGAATAAGGGACGGGAAGAGGGGGATGTGCGCACCATCCGACGGGGATGGATGTGGCGGACCATGTTTTGCTGTGAGCAGCGATTTTCTGTGCACTGTTGTAATTTGTGGACTGTGGCATTTTGATCAGTTGAGGCACTGACTTGCTGGAGGTTTTGGGCATGGAGGGCCAGGATATCTGTAGATATCCTAGAGCTAGGTAGCTTTCCTAGTTGGCAGGGAGGACAGTAGTTTTGGGCAGTTATTTTCCTGTTTGTGGCAGGGTTGTTCTGTGTAGCAAGGAGCAGGAAGGAAGCAACAAGGTAAAGAGGCAACAGAAATTAGCATCAGATCCAGGTACTTGTTAAGTTATGTAATTATTTCATTCTGCCATGAAATCAGTGTTTAGTGATAAATCTAAGTTACTGAAGTTGCTGTTATAAAAATCAATATTATGCTAGGAAGTTATTGTTTCAGTTTACTCCATAAAATGTTTATGAAATTTAATGATGTTTAGAAATATTAGGCTGTTACATATGGTATCAGAGTGTCTTAGTTCGAAATCTGGGCCTACGGGCCAAAACCCGAGTGTTAGCTCCAGCCACGCTTCAACTACAAACAAAAACGTTCAGTTTGACCCAATATGACTGATACAGTATCAAAGAATATACTCAAGATAGCACCCCTAAGTTATCTAAGAAAATGATATCATAGAGATATCACAAGTAAACACTGTAGGCAATACCCTTTAACTGGATCATGTATGGTCACTATCGTTTGGTCTAAATATTCAAAGGAATGCCTTTAAAATAGGGGCAGAAAACCAGATAGTTGGAAGGACCACTTCCCACAAAATGACTAACCTCAAAGTAGCCTGAATAAAGCTATTAAGCATGAAAAACAAAGATGATAATTTAATTTTATTTGAGAAATACTTGTCAATAAAAGTTTTAGGTAGAATAGACACCTGAAATCGATGAAATCATTAAGGGAAACTTTTGTCTAAGGCTTGAAGTTGTTAAGAATTAATAACTACACGAATTATACTGAATAAAAATGCAAAAGGATAGTTGCAGGACCTTGAAAAGGCCTACTTCGTCTCGAACTTACCTAAATGAGGAACTGCCAATGCGCAGTCGGGAAAAGGAAATTTTGAAGACTTGTATTGCACGACAATAGTATAAACTACTTGCCTATGTTAAGCCTCGGTGATGATAACAATGAAAAATCTCGGGAACTATAGACCCATGCAAATTTTAACCATGCCAAAGAGAGCAATTTTAAAACCACGTAATGTTTCAAGTAACTGATCATTATCCCGTAGGAGAGTTGTCTATTACGTGGGAGAATGGATCTGAGCTGTCAGATCTTGGGTGAAATCCCGTCAGTCGTTAGATCTTGAGAAGTTGTGCAAGGTTTAAGTCCTAGCGTGCAGAGGAGGAGCCATCGGGATATCAGAGTCGAGGTTTTGTTAAGTTAGAAAATCGAGACCTTGTGGTTCTCGAAATCTCGAGAGCAGATCCCAGCCATTGATCTCGACAGGGACACGCGTCAGTATTCTGGGCAGGCATCGAGATTTTAACCATAAAAAATTTCAGGAGTGTAGAATCGTTGCAATAGGAAATGATGATTCGCAATTTCCCGACGGGATCAGAGCCGTCCAAACGGAAAGAACACGTGTCTGTAGATCCCGCAGAGTCAGAGATTGGCATATCGGGGTTTCCGGAGTCGTGAAACTCTTGCGCAATGGAATCGCGATCCGCGATTTCCCAACACGATTGAAGCCGCTCAATTTGAGGGACGTGTGTCACAGATACGGAGAAAGTCGGGGATCGAGAAATTGGAGTTCTCGAGGTCATGAGAACCGGGACCTCGAAAGTATCGAAATACCGAGAGTCAATCCGAGTTGTCCATCTGAGGAGGGGCACGTGTCACGCGATCGTCCGTATCGGAGATCCGTGGCACCAGGCACCGGGATTTGCAAGTCTCGAAACGTCGACAAGATCGAAACCATCCATCTGAGGGAAAGGTGTCGGAGATCCAGAGAGGATCGAAATATTAGCCATCGGGAAATTAGAGTTTTCGAGCACACAGAGATCTTGTCACATGGAATCACGATCCACGATTTCCCAACAAGATCTGAGCCATTTGTTTTGGAGGACACATGTCACCAGATCTCAAGGAGTCGGAGATCTGCGCCATTGGAGAGAACCCCGACAGGAGGGTTGTGTGGGCCATAGGTGGAACTAGTGGAGGACAGGTGTCAGCAAACTGGGCAAAGTCGGGAATCGGCATATCAGAATTCCTGAGGACCAGGAACTCGAGACCTTTCGAGTCCCGAACTCCAGAGGAAATCGGGACCGTTCATATTAGAGGACGCGTGGCAATCATCTAGCGACATCGGTGAAAGTTCCACCGGAGGGCTTCATCGGGTATCGGGATACTGCAAGTTTCATGGACAAGGTGTCCATGCACCACGAAATCGCAAACCCCGAGAGCCGATGCAATTAACTTAACTCTTAATCCTCGATTAAAATAATTAATTAATGACAGTTTAATTAATACCTAAACTTATCGCGATATCGGAGATCAGGGTTTTGGGATTCAAAATGCGCCGAATCTTTGTTATGGGAAACCCCGAATCTCGATAGGAATTAGTACTATGGTCACATAGGTGCAGGTCACATGGACCTCAGTGTAGCCGGAAGGKCTAACACACACAAGGAAGAGGCGCATCGGGTATCGGGATATCGAGAATTCCGTAGGCACGGGATTCATGCAAATCGACAGCGCGATATTCGAAATCTTGATAAGGGTTAAGGCTACGGTCACAAGGCGAGGTCATGTGGATCACAAATGTAGCTTAAGGGCTAAGGCGCAAGGAGCATATCGGGGATCGGAGAATCGCGAGTCCTAAGGACTTGTGAGGTTCGATAATTGGAACCCCGAAACTTCGATGTAGGATGGGCCAGGGTCACATGGAACGATGGTCATATAAGGGGGATGTCTAGCCTGGAGGGCTAGCACATAAAATGCCATATCGGAGAATCAATAATCGGGAGCCCGTGAAGACAGGAAACTCTCGACATCGGGTATAAGGAAACCCCAAAACCTGAAATTTTAATTGGGGAATTTTACAGTTAGGAGTAAAGGGCCATGAGAAAAATGGAAGGCAATGCATATGCAACTAACTACATGCATATGCACAGTCGAATAAAATTATAAAGATAAACAAAATAAATTGAAGGAAGAACACCAAAATCTGTACAGAGCTAGAAATTACAAGAAAAACATTTTGTTCAAAAGAGGAAATCACCATTCATTACCACAGCATAAGGACGGTTTGTGCAAATTCTTAATTCTAATAACCCTGCGTTCTTCATAAAGGTACTGGAACTATGCACAACATGCGGATTGAATCATACCTCTTACCATAGCTGAGGGCAAGCTCCGCAAAGTGTACAGACAGGGGTTGATTCCCAATATTTCAAGGAGACTGGAATCCAAGTCCTGGATCTTGTCAGTAGCCACCTCAATATACTCTGTTTCTGCAAAATGAATTGGAGGATATACAACATTAACGAGTGCTAGTGAAGTGCTTGGAATGATGGTGAGGATGTGATCCATGGAAAGGGAGATTCTGGAAACCTTTGAGCAGAGCAGAGGCAGAGCTATGATGGACAAAGATTGAAATGAGGCAAGTCCCAGCGGATGAGAAAGTGGGACAGAGGAAGGATGCGCAGTGAATTGAAAGGTTGACAGGTGGAGAATGATGAGGTTAGATACGAGGGAGCTTGAGGAAGCCAGACAAGCACGTGGAACCCATGCGTGCCTGAATTATGTGTGCATGTTTAAACTAATTTTTATATATTATAAACTATTAGGAATAGTATAGAATAAATTAAATAATTTAGTATAAATAATTTGTATATAAATAAGATTAAAGTTAGTATAAAATTAAGTAAAATTAATTTGGGTTAAATTAGTGTAATAATAATAATTTTAAAATTAATTATTTTATTTAGTGTAAGGTTAATCTACCTTAAAGTTCGATGTTAACCAAGCTTAGATGCTTCATCCTAACCCAAACCTAGCCAATTCCCCTGATGGAGTAATGTCTGTTTACAGACAAGTAAAGAAAACTTACACCTAACCCTGTTTCTAAGTTTAAGTAGCACCATTATGAAACGTCCTTGAACTCACCCGGACAACTTGGGGTGATGCAGGTTAATTCATACAAGATGGTCAGGAATCGAAGGGGTCGAGGC
>JASDQU010014432.1:245957-257607 GCA_032191745.1 Picea mariana
AGGTTAAGTCATACAAGATGGTCAGGAATCGAAGGGGTCGAGGCAGGGGAGCGTCGTCATGGGCAACACCGACGCCACCCACACCATCAACATCGTCAACACCACCAACACCACCACCACCACCACCACCATCGCCTGAACTAGCCCTCATACTGCGCTCGTTGGAAGCCATTAACGAGACTTTAAAGGGGCGCCAACCAGAAGGGACGGAAGTGGAACCCCCACCATCTGGAACGGGTAATCCAGAGGCATCAAGAAACTCAAGGGGAGAATTTCCACTAGAAAACATCACAAGAAAGTTGCAGAAGATCAAACTTTCGAAGTTTGCCGGAGGTCGCGCCAGTGAACGCATGGAAGCATGGTTGGAAGGCATGACAAGGTATTTTTCCCTAAGGGACTATGCATCCAATTCAAAGGCCAAGATTTCAATTTTTCAGTTAAGAGATAGCGCCTTGAACTGGTGGGGCAACTTAGAAAGACAGCTACACCTTACCCCAGATACAGTATCTTGGGAACTTTTCAAGGAGAGGTTCCAAAGGAAATATCTACCAGCATACTATGAGGAGCAACAAGTAGGGGCATTTCATGCCCTAGTCCAAGGAAACATAACTGCAGAAGAATATGAGATCAGGTTTATGGAACTGGTCAAGTATGTTTCGTATATGGATAGTGACCAGCGACAGGCAAAGCGCTTCATTTATGGATTGAACCCAAAGATAAGAGCTATGGTGCGGATGTGGAAATCATCATCAGTAGTGGAGGCGGTAGAAAATGCATGTTACATAGAAGAACACATGAACTTAACAGGAGGTACAAGATCGAAATTTCCACATTGCCCTGGATTCGTAGGAAAGACCCCGAGGACATTTACTAGGGGAGGTGGCTAGAGGCCACCACCTTATGGTAACAGATTCGTGCCAAGGACAGTAGCTGCAGAGATTTCAATGGCAACTAGTGCAACATCTTGTTCATCGCCAACGGTGCAGACAGGTCCATGACTATCTAGAGGAGCAGCTAGTAGGGGTAGGGGTTCCAGGGGAAGGAACTCATTTAGGAATCAGTCACATAACAGTACACTGGTTCAATCTCGTATTGCCTATTGGAGATGCGAAGGACCCCATTACGAACGAGACTCTCCAGAGTTACAATCAGGGTTTGTGCACAGAGAAGGACAGGCACCAATGGGAAGGTTAGGTAGCAACCACCAGATTTATGCAGTGGTTAATAACCGCCAGGTTGAACATCAATCCACCATAGTGGAATCTTCAGGTACGCTAAATCATATTAATGTTAAAATTTTGTTTGATTCTGGTGCGACAAATAGTTTCATTTCACCATCTGTATTAGAAAGGAGTGGGTTGGCAGCCTATGAGCACGATGACTTTAAACAAGCCGAGATGGCTTCAGGGGAAAAACAAGTTGTAGGACCTAGTGTTGATAATTGTATAATAGACCTAGGAGTGTGCACTACCAGGTTGAAGGTATACGTCACTGCTCTTGGGGCGTATGACTTAATCATTGGAATGGATTGGTTAGCAGCTCATCGAGCTTTGGTAGATTGTTTCTCCAAGAAGGTGCTTTGTATTGATGATGAAGGAAGATCAATAGAGATCCAAGGTGTACAGAGAAAAGTGTCATTACACTTTATATCAACTATGAAGGTCAAGTGATGCTTGATACAAGGGTGTCGACTGTATGTAGTGGAAGTAGTGAGTGAAAGGAAAGGACCCTCATTAGATCAGTATCCGGTATTGTCAGAATTTCAGGATGTTTTTCCAAACGAGTTACCAGGGTTACCTCCAGAGAGGGAGCTTGATTTTACTATTGAGCTAAAACCTGGTGCAGAACCAATATCCAAGACTCTGTATCGGATGACAGCGCTGGAACTTTGTGAATTACAAATGCAGTTGAAGGAGTTACTAGACTTAGGGATAGTAAGGCCCAGTGTCTCGCCTTGGGGCACACTGGTAATTTTTGTAAAGAAGAAAGATGGATCCTTATGACTGTGTATAGACTACAGGGACTTGAACTGTGCTACAGTGAAAAATAGGTACCCAATGCCGTGAATAGATGACCTCTTCGATCAGATGAAAGGAGTAGCAGTATTCTCAAAGATCGATTTGCGATCTGGGTATCATCAGTTAAGGATTAAGAAAGGTGATATCCCAAAAACTACCTCTCGAACTCGATTTGGACATTACGAGTTTGTTGTAGTACCTTTCAGATTGACTAATGCGCCAGCAGTGTTCATGAGTCTCATGAACAACGTATTCCGGAAGTACTTAGACCATTTTGTACAAGTTTTTCTGGATGACATTCTCATCTATTCCAAGAATGAAAGAGAACATGAGGAACACTTGCGAATAGTGTTGTCTTGCCTTAGTGAGAACAAGTTGTATGGGAAGCTGTCGAAGTTTTCCTTCTTCCAGAAAGAGATCCACTATTTAGGCCATATCATTTCAGATGAGGGAATCGTGGTGGACCCAGAGAAGGTAAAGGCACATGAGGTGAAAAGCTTCATGGGGCTAGCGGGTTATTACTGGATATTTGTGGAAGGATTCTCAAAAATAGTGAAACCCATCACCACTTTGCAACACAAGGGAGTCAAGTATGAATGGATTGAAGAATGTAATAGTGCATTCATTGAGCTTAAAAGGTTACTAACTAGTGTGCCAATTCTACGAGTGCCAGATATGGAAAAGGACTTCATGGTCTACATGGATGCCTTGAAACAAGGGTTCGAGGCCGTGCTAATGCACGATGGAGGAGTAATAGCTTATGCGTCAAGAAAGTTGAAGAAGCACGAAGAGTTATACGCGACTCATGATTTAGAGTTGGTAGCTATAATGCTAGCTCTGAAACTCTTGAGGCACTATCTTGTGGGATGAAACTTTGAACTCAAAACGGACCATCAAAGCTTAAAAGATCTCTTCACTCAAAGAGATCTGAATGCCAGGCAAAGGCGATGGAGTGAGTTCATGAGTGAGTATGATTTTGGTATTTCATATATAAAGGGAAAGGAAAATATGGTCGTAGATGCCTTGAGTAGGAGACCATGTATCTTCTCCTTGGTGACCTTAAAGGTCAGTCTGAGGGAACAGGTGTTGGCACAACTACTAGGAGACAGTTGGTATTTAAAGGTTACTTCAAACCTCCAGAGTGGGAGAGAGTTAGAACCAAATTATGAAGGATATACTCTAGAAACAGACAGATTGTTAAGATATCGAGGAATGATGTACATCCCAGAGAATGGGGATATTTGAAACATCATATTGAAGGAAGCCCATAGATCACTGTATTGTGCGCATCCGGGTGTGAAGAAGATGTACACAGAAATGAGGAAACTCTTCTTTTGGGTAGGCATGAAGCACGATATAGTCCATTTCATCGCCAGATGCCTAGAGTGTCAACAAGTGAAGGCCGATCACCATCACCCGGCAGGCCTCCTACAACCACATGATGTTCCTATGTCCAAATGGGAAGTCATGTCAATGGATTTTGTTGTAGGGTTGTCACTCACGTCTCATCGACACAATGCCATTCTTGTGATAGTGGATAAGTTAACCAAGAGTGCCCATTTCATTCCGGTTAGAGACACTTACGATGTTACTGATGTCGAATGAGTGTTCATAAGCGAGGTTATCCGTTTGCACGGGATACCTAAGAAGATCATTTCAGATAGGGACTCCAAATTCACATCTAGATTTTGGACGAGTTTACAGTCAACATTGGGGACTCAGTTGAACTTAAGCACAACTTATCATCCTAAAACATATGGGAAAACTGAGAGAGTAAATCAAGTTATGGAGGACATGCTTAGGATGTATGTAATGGATAATCAAACCTAGTGGGAGAAGTACCTACCTTTGGTAGAGTTTGCCTACAATAACAGTTATCATAGTTCCGTCGAAATGCGACCATACGAAGCTTTGTATGGAAGGCCATGTAGAACACCATTGAGCTGGGATAGGTTAGAAGACCGAGTAACAGTTAGGCCAGAATTGATTCAGGAAATGGAGGAACAAGTGATTCACATCAGGCAGAGGCTAAAGGAAGCACATGATAGATAGAAAAGTTATGCGGATGCACACAGGACCGATCGAAGTTATGAAGTGGGGGACCCAGTTTTCATTCGTATCAGGCCTAATAAGAGTACCATATGGTTCGGAAAGGGGAAAAAGTTGTCACCTCGGTTTATAGGGCCATTTAGGGTCCAAGAGAAAATTGGACCCGTTGCCTATCATCTCGTACTACCACCCCACTTGCATAAAACTCATAATGTATTTCATGTATCTATTTTACGTCATTATGTTGCTGATGAATCACATAAACTAAATTGGAAAGAATTGTAGGTATCAGACGTGGGAATCCTCACGGTAGAACCGTTACACATACTGGACCATAGAGCCCGACAACTCAGGAACCATCTAGTAGACCAAGTTAAGGTTCAGTGGGACAAGTATAGTCCAAGATCTGCTACTTGGGAGGACGCCGAGACACTACGGCGAGACTATCCATCACTATTTTGACCACCTCGAGAACATGTTTCTCGAGGGTAGGATGTATGTAACACCACCTTTTGAATTAGACAGCCAGGATTACTTGAGGCCTATACACTTTATTTCCTAGTCACAGTGAAACTATTAAGTGATACACTTAAACTTTAAATTTATGAACTTTTATGAATGTTTAAATGTTATCAATGATGATGCATGTAATGTGATCTATTATGTGAATGTAAATGTTTAAATGATAATGATGATGATGTATATGATGTGACATATTGTGAGAAAGTGAAATTATTGAATACTATTAGAATGATGTTGGATATGATGAAATCCATTTTGGTCAAATGATAATCTCGTGAATGAGTGATGAGTTTGAATTATGGGATATTATGAAATCTAATTCTATGTGCAAAACTTTGATGTTGATGTATCGGTACATGGATACCAAATTGAAATGATGATAGTATGCCATTATATGATGATAATGCATAGAAATGTATGAGTTGTGTTGTAGACTAATCTGCAGGTTATGGGCTATGAAATAGCCAAGTTATAATGATGATGAAAGTGGATGTCAGCACCACTAACCAAGAAACATTGTGGTATGAATGATGTATGTGAAATTTATATTGATTTGGATGCATTGCTATGATATGTGGAATAGTGCATGATTTTGGTACTAACACTGCCCAGAACCGAATAAACGATGACAAAACCTCCAGCAACACAATGCCCCTGTATGTTCCATAGTAGGGTGTTGACCCTAGTTCTGATAGGAGGGGTGGAGGCATTTCCCACTGTGTATCCTCCATAGTAGGGTGTTGACCCTAGTTCTGATAGGAGGGGCGGAGGCATTTCCCACCGTGTATCCTCCGAAACCTGAAGTCCCGGGAGGACGTTGTTGGTTCATGCTCCCCAAGATGTGTGATGAGGACTGTCAGTTGCCTGCTAGGGAAGTTTGGTCGAGATAGTGACACTTCCACTTACAGGTTCTATTTGGAGTTAGGCCAATATAGTTGGTGCTCCAAGATAGTCTAGCAGAGGACGGATAGGAATGGAGTTGGAAGTAGGTTAGGGAGGAAGGATGAGTAGAATAGTTGAGACTATATGGAGATCTATCTTGTGGTGGGAGTTGATGAAGAAAAATGTGTATATATGAATATTCATTATTATGTAACTAAACCACACTTGTTTAAAATAAATTATTGAGCCGGATCATTGTGATTAAAGAAATTCTCTAACAATTGATTAATTGTTGTCTTTTATAAAAGATTAGTCTTGCTGACTTAATTGAATGCATGCATAAATTACTAAAGGATGACAGCTTGATTATTAGTACATGCGCGAGACTTGCATGTACTAGCTACACGTGCATTTCTTGTACATATACACTAGTATGTATGAGATTTCTTGACTTACTTAATGATAATGTCAGCTACTTGTTGTGAATGTGTGAACCATGTTCTTTTCCTTTGTACCATCACACACCTTAAACTTTGGGACGAAGTTTCTTGAAGAGTGGGTGTATGTAATGACCCTAATTGGATACATGCTTAAAGATTATAAAGTAAAATTAATTAAAGAAAATGATTGTGATCAACTAAGTAATACTCTGACTACAGACCACATTTAATGACCTGAGAATTATAATTTAAAAGATCAATGAAAATGTTATAAAACGATGGCCTATGCAGAGAGGGATAGCCATGGGTCCCGAGAAGATAAAACATTAACTCATGACTAGGACAGAGGATGGGAGGGTGGTTTTGAATTAAATGCGTGAGTCGACAGGGAGGAATAAGGGACGAGAAGAGGGGGATGTGCACACCATTCGAAGGGGATGGATGCGACGGACTGTGTTTTGCTGTGAGCAACGATTTTCTATGCACTGTTGTATTTTGTGGATTGTGGCATTTTGATCAGTTGAGGCACTAAGTTGTTGGAGGTTTTCGGCATGGAGGGCGAGGATATCTGTAGATATCCTGGAGCTAGGTAGCTTTCCTAGTTGGCAGGGAGGACAGTAGTTTTGGGCAGTTATTTTCCTGTTTGTGGCAGGGTTGTTCTATGTAGCAGGGAGCAGGAAGGCAGCAGCAAGGTAAGAGACAACAGAAATTAGCATCAGATCCAGGTACTTGTTAAGTTATGTAATTATTTCATTCTTCCATGAAATCAGTGTTTAGTGATAAATCTAAGTTACTGAAGTTGTTGTTATAAAAATCAATATTATGCTAGGAAGTTATTGTTTCAGTTTACTCCATAAAATGTTTATGAAAATTAATGATGTTTAGAAATATTAGGCTGTTACATGTATATATTAATTAATACATTACATTATTAATGTATCATTCAATTAATAAGTTACTTTATATATTAATGTAAATTAATATTTTAATTTATACATTACATTAAAATTGAATGAAATGAAATATATCGAGATGCAAAGCCATAAGAGGTAGAGTTTAGTCAATAATCATTGTTACTATCACATAAATGGAAAAGAAACAACACCCCTTACAATCCTTTATATATTTCAAGATATGTAACAAAAATAAGTAGACTTTGGCTATTAATTAATGGCACAATCACATAAAGAGACTGCAATGTAAATCATTCATTCAATCAATGAGACCATGTACATCAATATGAATTGAATAACTTGACATTAGTTTGCATTAATTCTACAAGTGGTAGCTCTTCCCTCGATTGTGACCTCCTGTAATACAAGACTGAATACAAGTTCTTTGATGCAAAGTGATCCCCTCTCACTACTTCCTATATAAAAATACAATGGCTTCTATTGATCTATAGAAAGTGGAAAGGGCAAAAAGAATAAGGAGAGTTGTTGAGCAACAAGTCCTTGCCAAAGAAGACAGAAACACGTGTCAAAATCCGTACTTGTAATGATACAGTCCTGATGATATGATACAATGGAATCATATTGAAGTGTTTGTCGATCAGATTGAAGTGATTTTATGCAATGATAACATATAGATTACTTAGATTTCAATGAGAATAGTAGATTAGTTAGAATTCATGTGATTGTGTGATTGTATTTTTCAAGAGAGATTTCCTACTGAACGTTACTCATTCATTGCAAAGGGCGTCCTCCGTTAGGCATAATTTCTGGCTAAATCTTATTCGTTGGAATGCACATACAGGTCTATTTTGTCGTATCTATTTAAAAATAAGGGGAAGTTAAAATTATTGCATTCTATCATTTTACTTTTTTGTGTTTCTTGTGTTTCTCTGAATGGTTAACGCTAAAAGGAAATTATAATTGTGAAAGAAGCAGGTCTCAGTTTCAGTGTAATGTAGAAAATTCAAACAAGGGTTTAAGAAAATAGAAACGGGCATTGGATTCAGGGGAAGAAATATTGCATTAGAAAGATATCACATTAAATTGATCAAAAGAAAACTTAAAGACCGACCTTCTCACTAGATTTGTATGCTAATAAATAAGGAATCATAATGTTTAGATGAAAAGGTATCATAATGTTCCACCAATCCGTAGACAAAAAGGTATCACGAAACACTAATTGAAAAAAGGGAAAAGGTAAGAGATATGAAATACTTAAATAACAAAATAAAAATATACATACGTGTCATTGAATGTTTCATGCGTGTCAGCCAGTTGCTCATGTTCTAACACATCCACCTAGCTCTGTAATCAAATTTTCGATATACTCACAAGTTGCTCATGTTATTTGCACTTGGACACATGGAATCCATGAAGGTGCTTTGAAGGTGATGTCTTCCATAGCGGCAAGCAAGTTGGGGTTGCAAAGAGTTGCAAGCTCGAGCCCGGGGTGAGCATGTGTTATGCATTGCAGGGTAGGAATCAATTAGCAGGATCTTCGTTTTCTTGTTGCTCAGGTGGAGAGAGCACCCATCGTCACCTTCCAAAAAAATCCCTATCGACTATCAATGTCAATATCCATGATCAAACACTGTTATAATGCTTTTCCAGCCTGAAACTTCTCATTTACGATGCAGATTCATATCCAGTGGTAGAGGAAGCAACGATAGCACAAGCAAATCTAGTTGAAGCAGCTTCACCGAAGAAATTAGTCATTAGTTCGCTTAAAACAAATCCATCCTAACTAGGTCGGGTCGACTCTTAATCTTGTTTCACTCAATTTCATAAATTAACTTATTGATGAGTAAAACCTACAAGTGCATAACTAAAAGAAATAATTTTTTAACACACTCAAATAAAACACGACACTGTAACACACACATATATATATTGATATGACATTCAATCAAGGCATTGTGGATGACATCGACGTCTATAAAGGCGAGGACGACGAGCCCATTACTGGTTCATATTTTTTAACCTAAATGGCCGAGAGAATGATGTTATATTTGGAAATGCCTCTTATTCTAAAAATGATACCCAAGCTTTATTCCAAGGATGACTTGGGGTGTGACATGTTTAACAAGTGCTAGGCAGTAGGGTGATCATGCAATCTGTTTGAGACATAAATAAATTAGGTGGATTTCAATTTCATTCTTAATTTTTAAGTTGTGTAGTTGGTTGTAAAGAAATTAGGTCAGAAATGTCTATATTGACAAAGCCACTAAATCTCCATATTCTATGCTGCAGGATAGTTACTGATATCCCCAGCACGACATCGAATTCTTTCGGTAGGTATTGAATGAATTCTGATTCAAATATCTACACACATTGTGGGAAGTTAAATGAAAAGTGACTATCATAAATTTATCTTAATTGGTAATATCTTTACTGGAATTGGATATACCTAACTACGCTCGATTCAATAATGAAAATTGAAGATTTGAAGAGGAGTCGTTCTGGTTGTATTACATAAATATCTGTATTAGAAATTATGGCAAGTCTTCTCTTGCAGTAATTTGGAGCTGAGCATGTAGGTCATTCGAGGAGGAGTTTTCCATAGCGGTTGTCGATAAGCTTCCTAACATTTGTCGAGTCTCCCTTTCATTTCATTAAGGTGGTGTTTAGAATGCATTCAGATCGGAGTAGTCATTCAGCCCTTGTCGGTTAAGCCTGAGTGATATTGCTATTGTAGTGATGAACGGGATAGGTTATGGGCTACGAGATATGGCCTGGGCTTAGATGTTGTTGTTGCGGGCCACCCACTTCAGATGGTAGGGCATCTGCACCCTCTTGGGTAGTAACAGATTGTACCGCCAGTAGGAGCGCAACAAAGACTCAAAATTGATGATGTCTTTGCAATGTGCACTCCAGTTTATCATACATCAGATCCTGTATCATTGTTCTTGTCTGCAGAATTATATTTTGTCTGAGACAACCTTGCATCATATAAGAAATCATGGTAAGCTCCCTACTAGCTAAGTTTTCAAATGTTCAATTTGTTTTTTGTAGATAAGAAATCATGGTAAGCTCCCTACTAGCTAAGTTTTCAAATCTCCAATTTGTTTTTTGTAGAATTGAAAAAAATAAAATTTAATTAAAGACAATATCTTTAGATTTTTTTATCACAAATATATTGTATCTCTATTAAATTAAAGATACTATATCTCTATTAAATTGAGGATACTCTATCTCTATTAAATTGAAGATACTATGTCTCTATTTGAGAGAAAAAAAAAAATAATGTAAATTGAAGAAAAAAAAATTATGTGGAAGTTTCAGCGCTATATTTGATTTCACTCACCTTTGATTTTGTAGAACTCAATTCTTGGTGACAGTCGATTGGTGAAATCGATTCCTTCTAATAGAATGAGAATCTTTCTCTCCTCTACATATTGTAGGTGGAAGCTCTCTTTCCTTGACATATTACAGCTGAAACGTTATTTCATGAAAAAGAGCAGGTAGATCGAGCAGTGGAGGATGAAGGTTCTCTTGGATAGGAAGAAGGGAAATGGAGGATGAAGGTTCGCTTGATGGTGTTGCGCTACTCTTTGTTGGATGTATGGGAGATCATCTCTCAAAGAAAAAGGAGTAGGGGATGGATAGGGATGGATAAGGGATGGATAGACATAGGGTTGACAACTCACCCGAGAGAGTTATGAGTCTTCACCTAAGAACTTTACTTCTTATGCATAAGAAAATATTAGATATTTAATGTTTGGAATTAATGTTAAGTTGGAACTTATCATTAATTCTAGTTGCTTCCCATATATTTGGTTCACCAAGTTTCAAGCATTATTTATCTAAGTTTGACCAAGTTTCAAGCATTATTTTTCTAAGTTTGATACCCCTTGCCTCGATATGAGGTCAAATAACAAGTAAAACTTAAAACTTAGAGTTATAAAATAAATATGAATTGGAAAATTACATGAATTGATTGAAACTTTGGTTATAAAATAAATATGAATTGGAAAATTACTAATAGTCCCTGCAACAGAATGTTGGACTAATAAAAAGAAAGATTGATCTCACATACTACCAACAGAATGTTGGAAGATAAACCGTTGGAAAATAAACCTTAGTTCTATAAATAGAAAAGTGGCACCCTTATATTTTTTTATAAATAGTAAGGCCCAACAGTTATTGAGTGTTACCATCCCTCCCTATCCAAATACATACGAATCACTTTCTTTAAATGAAGCGAGGTCGATTTGCCACTATCCATGCTCAGATTCAATGTTCTAAATATTATAAAGGTATCCTATAAATCCCATTCCGTATGCATACTAATACCTCTTTCCCCGATCCATAACCAGGCTATGTGATTTCTCTATGTTCTTGTGGTAAATAAAGTGAGTATCATATGTATAGAACATAATCCATTATTATCTCATAGAGGATAAACTTCATGAGTAGTTACTATAGCTTAAGAAAGAGATTTCACTCTCTCTTTCTATTTTTCAAAGAATGGAGGAGACTATCGATATAGTACCTTTATCGAACAATGCAACAAATACCCTTTTACCATTTTCTTATTGGTGAATGCCACATAATAATGTTGTCTAGGAATTCTCACAAAGGAAAAGGAACCTTCTTTGCACTAACAAATTTTGAAGAGTGTTAGGACATACTTATCATAGATATAATATATTAATGTATCATTATATTATTAATGTATTATTTTATTAGTATATTAGTATTTTAGGAATGTATTAATTAATAATATAAAAAAATTATTAATTAATTAATATATTACAATATTAATGTATTAATTAACTACATTATA
>JASDQU010014432.1:258308-274526 GCA_032191745.1 Picea mariana
TTTATAAAATGATTATTGCTAATTATATATAGCAAAAAATTTACTTGAAATGAATCAATATAAATTTATGCAGAAAAAATATAAATATTATAAAAAAAGTATAAGGAAACAGTATAATTTTTAAGGAAAGAGTATAAATATTATAGAGAAAGAAACACAATAGTGAATACAATGAGAATATGAGTCCATGTAACATACCAATGTCCGCGACTAAAACCAATTTAACCTACTTCTTCCGTTGGTACCTCTTAGCCATCCATGGTATCATCTCATTCCTAAACAATTTATCGTTGTGATCAAAAGACTCACAGAGCTGCTTTAACTCCTGGACAATGCCTAGAAAAGTGTCACGATATGTTATACGATCTTTGAAAAACTGAGACTGCGAAAGCTTCAGCTCCCGCTCTCTTTTCAAAAGGGCACTGGGGAATTGCTCTCCCTTGCAAACACTCACTCCCCACATCAAGGCCGGATTCCCGAAATTAAAATTCTCTCCACTCAGCAGAAGTTCCACCAAAGTATCATTATTTTGCCCCTCTGGAAGCAACGAGAGAAGATCGCGTCTCTCTGTGGGAGTAAGATGGTCTCTCCACGCCTCCATGGTCAGAACATCTTTCAGGTTCTCCAAACCAGATAGGTCCTTTGGTAAAACCACGGTTTCAGCTATTTCGGGCTCCTTTATATTGTAATTATTGCTCAGACATTGTTTGGTGATACCAATCACTATTTCGTCCTGAGATCTGCGGAACAATTAATGACCATTTAAATACAAAAAAAAAACTGGAATTTGGCAGAATCGTAAAGAAAGTAAGAACCTCGCATACCCGTTTTTTCTGGTCATCTTTCTCTCGGAAATTCTCTTGTTATTTCTCTTGTTATTTGCTCGTAAGATATCACGATGATGTTCGCAGTAGATGCTATCCTCTGCTCGGCGCTTAGAACAACGCCAACTTTTGCTATCAGAGCGTTTGCACCGCAACTCTTCAGGGAAATCACATTCGGCCTTTGCTTTCTTCATAGTCATTATGGTGATATCAACCAAAATTAGGTTATTTACAGAGCCGTCTGCCTTTGTAGAGGTAATGTCGCAGAGTTGCTAGAGTGCCCAAGAAATATAACATATAGATGTGATTCTTACCATTTCATTTCTTATTTTTTTAATTTATTAATTAAGTAGAAGGTGTGCACCTATTGGTAATGGACACATTTGACACATTTAATAGCTTTTTAATTTTTAATTATGATTACCAAATTATCACGTTTAAATTTCCTATACTATCCAAGAATTTCATTTTCTGCCCGTGCGTTTCATTTTCTAACTTTCCTAATTTCATTTTCCACAAGTTTAATTTTATATGGATACATGCAGGGTTGGGCCTTCCTTCAATGGTTTGCCCGCATGCAAGCAAAATGAATTGTTTTAGTAAACACTAGGTTCAAACCCTAGAGCTACTGAAAGTAAAATAACATTAACTTTTGCAATCTGCTTGGGATTGGATGTACTTTTATACTTTAGGTTAAACCACCAGTAATTTTTTTTTGAAGCTACATGATTACTTGTAAAAGGGAATATGATTACTTTAAGTCAGTGTGTATCTCAGGTGCATGCAGCATCTTATTGTATATTATTTATCAGATTTAATTTCTTATATTTGTAAATGTAAATATCAATTAATTTTTTTTTTGAAGCTACATGATTACTTGTAAAAGGGAATATGATTACTTTAAGTCAGTGTGTATCTCAGTGCATGCAGCATCTTATTGTATATTATTTATCAGATTTAATTTCTTATATTTGTAAATGTAAATATTAATTATTTGTGGGGCTGGAGTTGTTTTTAACCTAGCCAAAGCAGGCCGTCTAAATAAAAAGGACGTAAATGGGTTTTTTTCAAAATTCCATAAATTTTGTATTGGTTATCAAGTTACATTAATAAAATTACAATTTAAAAAATATTAAATTAATTTATTTATTTGAAAATATAATTTTAATAATAAAAAAAAATTAAAAATATTAAATTAATTTATTTATTTGAAAATAAAATTTCAATAATAAAAGAAATATAATATTATATTAATAGAACTTATAATCATAACATATTATATCAGAACATTTGATATGGATAAAAGTAGAGCTTGCTTTCTTAAAATTACATCATGTTTAATTAATATGAAAAGAGGAAATTTCATTTTGTAACACATTTTAAAAATTAAAAATATCACAGATCAATCACTCATCATTGTTGAAAAGGTAGATGAAGATCTAGTTGTTATGCAAGTGTTTTATGGTTTTTTGAAAGTTTTATAGACATTGAATAGCATATTAAAATCTATTGATATTACTTTGATATTATTTTTAAACTATTCTGTAATAAAAATATTTAAAATTTAAAATTATAGTAGTTTTAAAATGACATTATAGTAGTTTCAAAATGACAATGGTAATGGATCTTAAGAGTTCTTTTGAACTTGGAGGTAGATAAAGATCTTGTAATTATAGCTCTGAAAAGTCTTTTATCATTTTTTCAAAGTTTTATATACATCCAATATCATAGTAAAATCCATTGATATTACTTTTAAAAAGTTGTTGTAATAATTACTTCTTTTTTTGTTTGTTAATTTGTGCGCGACCTGTTGGCTACACGATTAACCTGTGGCTTGAGAAACCGCGACTCAAGGGCATCTAAGCCGTCAAAATCACCCGGGGATCGCACCCGGCCTAAGCCACACCAACCTTTAACATGGTTGGATTTTTTGTCCCCGCAGGTTTCGAACCGATGACTTTAACATCACGTAGTGGCTTAACAACTCTGTCACCGACTGTCCTACACCTCGGGGACATAAAATGAAAGTTGTAATAATTACTTTTATTATTAAAGACTACATAATATTATTTTTCCACATAAAAAATTAAGCTTTATATTTATAAAAATATAAACAGTTCTTTACAAAAAAAACAAGGAAGGAGAAAGAAACATATCATGGAGTCTACTTCTAACTGCCATCATCAACAAAAGGCTTATCAATGACAACTCAATCCAAAGAGTGACAAACGACCAACAACCTATCACAAAATAGGAACCACTATAAGAAAATAGTCTAATAGAGATCTAGAAACTAGAGAGGACCCTCTGGTTCCTCCTCACAACAATAGTAGACTATTTTCCCAGATGCTTGGAAGAGAACATATTTTGATAAATTGTCTACAACTTTGTTGCAGTCCCTATATACATGAACAAATGTGATTTTCTGAAATAGCTTTATGAGCTCTCCAATATGAACCTTCCATCATTCCAAGGCGGCCACCTGAAGATGACTCTTCCCCTTCAACCATTCAATGATGATATTTGAATCACCCTGAATAAGGAACTCCATAATCGATAGACGAGATGTTGAGGTAAGAAGGGCCCATGCTCCCATAAGTTCTGCTTTGGTATTTGTTCCCAATACACAATTGATATACCATTTATAACTTCGATATCCATTGATCCTTATATGGTCCCCAGCTCCACAATTGTTGCCTGATGAATAGGCTTCTCCGTCAAACCAACCAATCACTTCACCTCCTTCATGAATTGTGGGAAAAATCTAGCAACAAGAAACTTTTGGTTTGTAAATAGAAGTCCTTGAATCTATTGTCGTAAGAAAATCCACCTTCTGTGGGATGGGATTACCATCTTCAAATATAGCTAAGTTCCTTTCCTTCCATATGTACCATCATAAAACATGTGGTAAGCTAGGAAACAAGGTTCCTTATGCATACCAGGATTTGAATCAGGATGAAAGAGTACCCCCCTACCACCTCACTGTAAGAGATAATGATCTAGAAATCATATTCCAGACCTTTGTTACAAATGAACATTCCAAAAATAAATGATAAGATGAATCTGAGCTTTGATTACACAATTGACATCTACCCGGACCTTTGAAACCACAATGTTGAAGAATATCCCAAGTAAGGATTTTATTCTCAACAGCCAGCCAAGAAAAAAATTTAATTTTCAATGTGCACGACCAAGACCAAAAGGCTTTCCTCCAACCACCTATCACATAGTTCCACCTCCTTTTTTCCACTACCACAAAAGAATTTTTAGTAGAGATCTTACCAKATGCATCTTCTCCCAACCAAATGAGCTCATCGGGCTGCTAATTACACCGAAAGGCGTACACCTATTAGCAATGGGCACAATTAATCACCTTTTAAGATAAAATTATAATATGATAGCTAACAATTGAAGACACTGATATATTCTTAATTGTCCTCCCAAATCAATAAATGTGATTTACTCTTCATAACTTCCTTGTATTTTTTAATGCATTTGTTATCCTATTTACTTTTTAACATTTACTTAATCATATTAATAAATTATTGTAGCACTATATGATTGCTACTTTTAAATGATTAACCTTTTGGATTACCACGTTTGGATTTCCTTTATTCTCGAGGCATTCCATTTTCTAGCTTTCCTCAACTCTCTGCGTGTTTAATTTTTCATGTGTTTCATTTTAAATCGATGCATGTAGGCTCAAGCCTTCCTTCAATGGTCGTGCAACATGAATGCAATGAATTGTTCATGCATGAAAATTTCCCTTTGTTATTTGTACTATTAACAATGCATTGATTTGATTATAGGCATAGTTGACTCTCCTATTCTTCAAATTTAATTCATTGCTAAGGGTCGAATGGAATATGGTGGCTACCACTACATCTCCATTGTTCTCGTTTAACTCAATGTAAGGATTAGTGATTTTAATGCATTTGAAAAATTAGATTGAATGATTTTTGTAGCGGTTCTCTGCATTTTGAGTCTTGAGAAATGAACGATTATTCTGGTATTAGATGGTATTCTGTTMAAATTTAGAGGATAATGTAGAAATCTAAATCACTTACAGGATAAGCGTTTGTAATGCCACAATCTTTACAGTTTTACARAGGGTTTAAGACTTGAATATGACAGAAAAAATGGGGCTTTCGCTAAACTTTCGAATATTAAACGCTCCCAAGTCCCTACATTTCCATATGCACCTTTCAGTTTTATAAATAGATCCCATCCACTCCGAATATTTTGTGTCCARCATGCATTTTTCTTTTACTGGTAGTGTAATGTACCTCAAATTTKTCATAAAAAAAAWWAAAAWAAATCTCAGGAACATTAATCTCAAATTAAATTGATAGACTCGTAGTTAGGGAAAGATGACAATTTTTCTTTGTTCTTAAACTCTGACAATATTCTTTTATTATGATTATCTATGTTGACATTTCTATCTAGTCCAACACATAAGGAACATAGTTCCTAATAAATAGCATTMCATCACTCTAGCATTCTCATCAGTCCTAAAATTATCCAATTATCCATATATATATATTTATATGTTATATTGAACTTAGAATATGGAGAACTTAGGATTTACGATCCTAAAATTCTTCCCCAAGAAAAATACCTCTTATACTTATGTGCAAGGGAAGTCTGATTAGTCTTTCAAAAACAAGGCTCATAATGATGCACAACACAAGGGGGTCAGGATACACCCCTTAGTATCAAGTTGTAGACTTAACATAAAATATAAGCATTGTTCTCTATGGTCAAAGTTTCTAAACGAAGTCCCATGTAGTTAATGGTTGGTTGAATATCTTCCAGTCACCATTTACATAAAGGATTTGTAACGATAATACTCCATCCAAACAAATTCGTTTAACCCTAACTAAACTTGGTGATATCTCAATTGAACAAAGGAACCCTCTTAACTCACCGCAATTATAGTCCACAGTTTTTATTTGGTCATGTCACGAAGGAACCCTCTTTACTTCATACGTCTTTAATGTGAGGGTAAGGTTCTTGACAGGTGTGAATTTAAAACACTAATCTGACCATTAATAAAATCATGTGAGAGTGTGAAAATGATGGTTTCACTTGATCCCTTGACCAATAGGCTCACGCCAACTATTGTCCCATCACATGGCCCGAACCTCCCATCGTACTAGCAATATTTACTCTGCGTAGTAAGGAGTCTCTTAGGTTTAGATGACATCCATTCGACATTCGCACAGTTTTTCTAAAAACACTTTTGTGTTTTCCTTCGTAAGGGAAGATTGATCTCTCAGAGGCTTCACCAGCTGAAAACCAGGCGTCCCTACCCATCTGATCTAGTAAGTTCGTGCCCCTCCTATAAATTTACAAGTTGAAAGAGTACTCGACTTTCATTACAATGGAAGAACTATTATACTAGATCTCTAGTTATGATTTTCTTTTGACAATTAGTTTATGTGGTTAGTTATTTATCTTGTAACCCTGATTACACATGTTACTGGGAATTTCCTTCACTGAATAAAATGATTCCAAACCCTTTCGAGACCTTTTCGATAATTCCTCATAGAAGTATTAATCTTTGAATAAACCCTTATAGGGTCGAAACGTTGCCAAGGAACATATCTTTGAGTGATTTACTTCGGTGAATCCTGACAGGCCACCTGCTAGCTTGAAACGTTCAAAAGAGATTTCTGTAACTTTCATTCAGTAAGTAATGTAGAGGGGCTACCCTGTGTCCCAAATGATTCATAAAGGAAAAATACTCTGTAACAAGCAATATACGAATCTAAGGAAACTTCTCATTATATACTATTATTATCATTTTTTGGGTGGAAACCACCATTTAAGAAAGGTATTAAGCATAAGTATTATTCTGGGTGAAGTTTGTGCAAGGTGACAAAATACACTTTGTTTTGTACTTCTTGTTCAGTTTAATTATTAGAATATTATCGTTGGCATTGATATTCAACTTATGTTGGATTTCTATATGATACATTTAGTGATATATTAGTTCAATAGTACATTTTACAACACTTATATCTTTCAACAAACTGATCAACTACTATCCTAACTGGGTTCTTGTATTTGGTCTAGAGTGTATAATGTATCTTGTCTTGTATTTCTTGATTATTTTAAACCTTAGAAGCTTTTAGTTTCTTTTATTTTTGGTATGTAAGTTTTAAGAACTATGCACAATGTGACCTAATGATGGGGCCTCTGATTTTTGCGAGGTACCCATCAGATCGACATTGGCCTCCTCCTGCCATCGAGTTCGAGGGTGACTTCGTCAGTTATGCCATGAGAGACGACTTGTGCTAAGGCCCAAGTTAATTAAAATCTCTATTCTTCTATAAATTTTTTGTTATAGACACTTTGCCTAAGTGATTCAATTATGTTTACTTCATATAAGAAACTTTATTATCCATTGACAAACACTGATGAAATTTACTTGTTTTCCTTGCAGGGTTGAATCCTCTGAACCCTCGGATTTTGGCCATCCTTTCGTGGAAAAGGTACTCAATTTCCCTTTTAAAATCCTTAGGACTTATCGTCCCAAGTGCTAATATCGAAGCTTCTCGATATGAATACTGTAATGTGTAAAGTTCAAAGATCATTTCCTATTTAGAAAATGTATCAAATGTTGTAACGGTATTCAATATGAAAGATTATAACGCAGTTGTTGTGTAGGTTGAACATACCCTAATTTTTGGGTTCTCGAATTTGGTTGCATTTTACTATTAAGATACATGACTCTTATCTTTATATATTGTATTATGAAAGAAAGAAAAATACAAAATGATTAAATTTTTTACTTTGTCGATATGCTAGTTATTTAATCCTATTAGATTATTTATGGAAACAAAGACCATATTAACCTTATGCTTTCAGAAAGTATATTCCTTACTTTTAGTTACTCCTACATTATTGTAAATTTCTTCAAACAACTTCATTGTGGCCAAGTAGAGTGTGTTGTTTCTTTTATTCGATTGATGCCCGGTTTATATAGTAGTTGTCACGATTCTTCATTCACAAACAACAATATAAAATTTGAGCCTATCGAAACATGCATCCAAAATATTTGATTCAGTTCTAGGTAAAAATGAGCTTTCGCTCTTCTAGTATTTTGTTCCATAATTTTGTTTGTGTTGAAAGGTTCATTTGGTTCAATAATTCCATAACTTGAAATATAACCAGTTAGGCTTAATCACCTCCATTACACCCTTAATATCTATTGACATATATATACTCTAGACTTTTAGAAGTGAATTTAGCAATTCATGGGGTTATATCTCTATAGATATATATATGTTTGTATACAGAGTCGGCGGTTGTTATATATATACAATTATTTACACAGTTGTATTAAGTATGGTAGAGTAATCATCCAAAATTCACGAGATGCTCTACATGAATGTAGATACGTAATGTAGTATGTACTGTTTTGTAAATCTCATATTCATTCCAGAATAGTGGATAGTACACGGTTATTCAAATGTGAACAACATAATCACATAAAAAAGATACGCCGAACTGGTAGTAATTTCTAACATAATTAAAAGGGTAGAAACTCATTAACACAGTACTTTTCCTGGTATATCTCCCCATTCTAATTTCATCTCCATTCAAGTTACTTAACATGATTTTTACTCCATAACTACAAAATTTCTGGGAGATTCCATCCGACTCTCACGGTATTCTCTAGAATTTAGTAAACATAATACTTCAATCATATTTAAACAGATGGAAAATGTATTAGTCAATAATTTACAATGACATTTAAACAAAGAAGGAAAAATGAACATACCTGAATAATTTGTCGAACAAACAAATGGAACAACCATGTTCCTCCGAACCATAGAATAGGGTAGCCAAATCACTTGTTCTGTTTACCCCCTAGCCTAACCATGAATCCATGAGGGCTAACTCAGAACTCCTTCTCAACAAAATGTCTTTCAATTTCAACAGTCTCCTCATTGCCTCACACTCAGAAATTAGTGTTCATAACAACAAGAGATGGATTTTCTTTTCCCTAGCATACTCCTCCTTGCCTCACACTCAGAAAATAGTGTTCATAACAACAAGATTTAATTCCTTTCCCCATCATACTTGGCAGTGTCCTGCCTCCTCTCATATGTTATATATGCCAAAATCATTTGTGCCTAGGTCTTTTCCTCTTTGGAAATTTTCACAGCCTTCCAAATACCTAATTTTCGGGGGCTGCCAATGGTCAAATTCTTGATTTTTCACTTGTCACATTCAGCCCTGAGGTAGTTTCAACATGTTCCCCTCTCATGGAGTCATGGTCAAATGATTTTAACATGGATGTTCCATTTGTCTATCAACAATAAATATAAAATATTATGTACATACAAGTGTCATAGTAAAATTGTTAGTTGGGTAAAATTAGATCCCTTCCCAACAGTCATAATCATTAGTTACAATTAACTAAATTTGAAATTTGAAATTTCCATAAATGGAAAAAAATTTCCTATTTTGAATTTACTAAAAACATAAATAATTTTAGTAAATTCACATATCTGATAATAAACAAAAGCATTCACATATCTTATAATAATCCAGGGCCTTGTATTTGGTCTAAAATTCTAATTCATATCTTACATAGTATACCAGCAAGAAATGGAAAGATTTGTCACCTACAATAAGACCGACTTCAAATATTTTTCCACAGATCTATACAACCATTAGGGCTCCTCCGTAAATTGCAAAATCAAGTATAAAAATTAAATCGTGCATCATAAAGATCTGGCATTTCTACCCACGTTGACTAGATCCGAATCGAAGCACTCAACAGAGGCTGCAAGAAGAAGAAAACGCTAAAATAGAACACAATTACCTTTCTTTGAATGGAACGACTCTGGGTTGAAAGCTTACGAGAAAGTAACCCCTGCGAGAAAACACAAGAGTAAAGAAATGAGACATCATTGGAACTCCGAACAGAATAGACTGAAGAAAGTCTAAGACAGTATTCTTTTGTCACATAAAAAATTTGAGATCCCTGTATATGCATACTGACTTAACTTTTGGTCTGAGTCCAATAGATCGTTGCACGATTGAGGAGGATGCCCATAGAATTGGGAAGGGAAGTGGGTCAAAGTCAAATTGATGGGTACCTCAAAAAACAATAGGAGATCCCATCATTAGGTGAATGCATATAATTCGTTAACAAATTACTCAAGGAACTGTAAAACTTTAAATGAATTAAAAAAAAACCATATAGGGGTCCCACCCTACCTAATTAATTTGAAATGACAAAACTGTGCATATATGAGACTTCACCCTTGAACTGTAAATGTCGTTGTGGATGAATGACTAACACTATAAATTGAATGAGGGAGTAAATAAATTTCAATATAATGGGAAGACAAGTATCGTTTAACGCTCAAAGAATAACCCTAATATATGAATGGTAAAGAAAAACCCAATTATATTACAGAAAGATCTCACTAGGGATGAGAAACTAAAGACTCAACACCTTGAAGAGTTTATGATGTTGGTCATACCAAAACCCAGCAGTATCCAATAGAAAATGAATGATGTTCCCTTTTATTTAAGCATCGAGTTATAGTTTTTGTCAGAATGATAATACTAAAAAAAAAAAAACCCTATTTACATTAAATCTCTTAGGGTTTAAAGGGAAGTCTCCATAGACGATGGAAGACAAGAATTTTTGAAATGACAGGTTTGACCTCAATTCGAAATACCACCCCAAAACCTTACAAACAAGTGTTGAGCCTGTACCCAGGGTTTCCACAGTCGAAAAGATATAGTTAGAAGAATCCTTATGTACTGCTAGACAAGGAAACTTCACAGGTTAACGAAGTAACGAGAACGGAAAAACACTTACCTTTTGAAGTCTACCACCCGAGTCTCTGGATGCATTCCAGTATCGATGAGAGTCCATTTTTTCCATGATCGATTGTTCTTTTGGGCCGAGAATCATAGAAAGAATGCGACCAAACCCTGCCTTCACCCAAGAATTAGGATGTGACCTAGAAACAATATCAGAAAGAAGGTGTCCTTGACGATCCTAATTATTGATGAGTAAAGAACATTGGTTGAGACCATGTGATTGGCTTGAGGTGGCAATAACACAATGGGCACAAAGACCAAGCAATGACCTGGGGAGTATGCTACCAACCCTCTAATAAATATCATAGGGAGCCTTTAAGCCTTACCAGTATGTTCCTACCACTCTATTTTAAATGCTCAGTATGGAGGGAGTTAAATACGAATGAGTTAGGTTGAGACAATGCTCGTGGTTGTGTTGGGACCTTTAATCCTAGACCCTTAGTTACCTGTACATTGTTAGTTAGTTTATGACCCACCAAACTCATAATTGTATCCCTTGTGTTAACGAGAAATCCCAAATTGTCAATGTTAACTTGGAAGAAACCCTTAGGGTACAAAGTCAATGTTAGGACTGTTAGGATCCAAATCCCAAATGAATAATAGGGTACGGTTGAATGTATTTTTAGTTAATTAATGTCTATGGGTACATTATAGGAGTTGAAGAAATGTACTAGATCTTCATAGACTGAGTCTATGGGTACATTATGTGAGTTAAAAGGAGACTTACCAAATCTTTAAAACGGGAGGTCCTTTATAAAGTTGGTTGTTACCTGAAATAGCAGAATTCAAATTTGTAATTAAAATGAACATTACTACGCCTTAGTTATGAAGTTTTTTTTTGTAAGTGAAAGGGAGGTTAATACCCTTAGAATTTTTAATTTTTTTTGTATGTCAATTAGAGGTATTTTACATGACCCAGATTCTCTAGCCCTCTCCACTAGACAATCTCATTGGTAATGTGGCTCTCCACATGTCCAACATCAGGTCTTTGATCTAGTATTCCTAGTCCCCAAAGTATAAGTTGTTGGCCTCTCATCCTAAAACCCTAGTCTGTTCTGTTGATCAAGCCTAAATTGATGGTGTTGCAGGTGACTCTACGAATGATGTTATGGTCCTTTATACAGATTCCTCTGCGAAGGAACTGGTCATCGTGGTTTCATGAACGTGGATCCTCTCGACGTATCTTGATACCCTGATGTATGTCTGGATGGTGTCTGATGTTGCTGTGCACCTGTCATCGTATGTCAAGTTGGTCCTGTAGCAGTCCTTCCCTGACCCCCACTAGTCAGCTCTTCCTCAACTATGAAGGCCTTCTAGAATACGTCATGCAACATATGTGGAATTAGAATCCTCACCTTCGAATGAATGTTGAAGTTAAGGCCAAACACAAACTTGTTGACCCTCATCTTCTCCGTGTTCAGATGTGGGGCATACCTAAGCACCTCCATGAATTGGGCCTCATACTTTGACACCATACGACCACCCTGTTGTAAGGCATTGAACTCATTGATCTAGCACTCAATGAATTCCTCTAATAAATACCTCTCCCAGAACCGCTCCTCGAATAGTTCCCATGACATGTCTTCGACGACCATGTTCAATTGTGGTAGGAGTGTCTTCCAGCATAATAGATCTCTCCCCTTTAGTTAAAATACCACCATGAAAACCTTCATGTTGGAGGTGTAGTCGCGAAGTGAAAATCACATCACCACATTCTCCAACCAAGCCTCGATGGTTGAGCTGTCTATGGCACCCATGAACTCAGAAAAATTAACCTTCTCGAGTTCTCTTTGAATGCTACCAGTACTGACTGGGGAACGTAATGGAACCCCATTAGGTACATGTGCCTTGGACTCATCTTTATCTCGCCCGTTAATCAAGACCTCTAATCTCCTCTGAAAGGACCTCCTCAATCCAACCACATCCCACACAAAAATAAGTTCCTTTCCAATGACTTGTTCTTCTCCTTGGGGGTTAGACCCCTCCGACGTGGATGTTACTGGAGGCATCGTGACTCTTTCCCTAGTACCATATCATCTACCTCCACAACCTCCTCTAACCATGATTACCTGCATGGAAAAATTTAAATTTTAATTAGCGATAATTTATTACTTAGCGATAATTTATTACTTAAGTATATAATATAGTGGAAGGCGCAATGATCCCAAGTCACGAGGTTGAACCTATTCTGATACCATATGTAATAGCCCCTTTGTTACGACAATGAATAATAATGTACAATAGGTAAATATATTTTCTTTGCCTTAGGAATTTAAAATCGTCACAACATAATTTAATAGCATTACAAGTGACACATCATTGAAATCAATAACGACAAAAGCCAATGCATTAGCATAGATAATAACAACACATGATTAACACATAAACATAAATAGTGACGTAGTTTGACACATCACAATCCTCCGAAGAAAAATATAATAATGATCAACCATATCATTAAATGTTAAAATAACTACCTACCCAACCTACCCTGCACAGTTAGGACCTCCAAGACACATAAGCAACGATGAAGCTCAAGATTCATCTGAATTATTTTGACCACTTAAGCTCTCAGGGTTGGTGATTGTTCTGAGGAACAAAGAGGTATCTAGATCCCATTAATCGAATCAGACGTTGAATTTAATCTTAGATTTATTTACCATACTTTAACATCAATTCCTCCTGGTGCAACAGAATAATAACCTGTTTAATCAATCTTTCAACAATAATAACTACAAGTTGAGTAATAATTTAATTCATAAAATAATAACAATAATAAGTGCAAGTTGAGTAAGAATTTAATTCATAAAATAATAAAAACATTGTAGCAATTTCAAATTAGACACTTAAAATTCTATAAGTAAGAATTATTCGATTCATAGAGAGATGAATTTTACGTATCCATAAATACAAGTAAACATCAGTGAGCAGCTATTGACTTTATTTTAGGGTTGCACTAATAGCGATTTTCTTTGCGAAAATTTGCATTCAAGGATTTAAATTAGCTATTAATCAGAATAATTAATTTAGGAATTATATATGATCGTCATTAATATTGATAGTTAATTATTCTAGATTTCATGGTGATATAGTTCGTTAAATGTTTTAAATAAATTAAGCACTTCCATACTTCGCCTATCTTTTTGTGGGCGCAAATTTAATTGGTAAGAATTAATCTAATATCTTATAAATGAAGGAAATATATTTCATATCCAAGGTGAAGGAAATATATTTCATATCCAAGGTGATATGATTGTTAACTCAATTAAAATTTAATTTTCTATAATTAGTATAGGAATATAAAGTTTACAAAGGTATATATATTCTAATCTCTTCTGGATTTGAACTTGTGATTTTTTAAGAGGAAACACATATTCTTAACCATTAGGCCCACTCAAACTATATTAAAAACAAAAAAGAATAATAGAAATAAATTTTATGATCAATTCGATTTAATAGACGAGAAGAAGAAATCACGAGTAACTAGGTGTGAAAGGAATAATACGCCCAACTTAAAGATTATCGTAGTTAACGAGCCACTAAGATTGGAGACTAAAAATTGTTGGTCAACAGACAGTTTCTACTCAAAAAAAAAATGATGCTAAGATTTAACAAGTTGGGGTCAACCAAACCGATCCATTTTTTTTCAATCAAAAAGGAAATTCTCCAGGTTGAAATTGGTAATTACTTACGCAATTTCTTGGTTATAAAAATCTAGCAACAAGATAGTATTTTCTTGTCTGACTGTGAATCTCTGAGAAATTCCAAGATTTTATCGGGTCTGTATCGAAATGATAAGGTTTAAAATTTCAACGCATTCATGAATTCATAAGTCTCTTAATTCATTGAGTGAACACTTAGACTATAATTCCAAGAGACCAGTTAACTCTCATTCTTCGATACATCTGTCTAATTATTCGCTAAAGAACTTCCAATATAAATTAAACATTAACAATTATTCAATATTTTCTTTTATAATCATGGATAAAGTCACAAATCATGATATTGTATAGAATGGAATCAATTAAATTTTTAGGAACCAAATAAAATTTTTAATGCTAGCGTATTCAAATTATACAATGAATATTTATTTACATAATCAATAACTGGAAAATAAAATACCATAACCAATGAATGATTGAGGATGATCTTCAGCAAATGACATTCATTCTGACACTCCCACTTGCTAATATTAGAGAGTATTTCTTATGCAACACTAGGGGTACTCTTCTTCCCCCTTAACTCCACCAGCCACAAAGACGCCACACACACACAAACCAGAATAATACTCTAGCTATGAGTTTGCAGTAGAGACACCACTCTCTCTCAACTTGGATATCCCAATTCGTGTGTTCTCTTTTCCCTTTTTCCCATTTGTTTTATAAGACTTTCCTTAATGATACCTTGCCACTTGCACATTTAATTCACTTTTCAAATAATTAATTAAGAATTATTTCCCTCATACACTTGTGACCCTTTCCCTTAGTTGCACAAGTAAATCCACAATTTATTTTAATAAAAGTCAATTTTCCTCACCCTTCTTAAACGCGCTCCTAAAATCACTCATACTTGTCTCTTTATTCCCAAATATGAATCTTCTCCTAGTTAGACTAGTGTTAACTAGGCTCTCGATTCTTTTCTATCTGTACTCATTCCTTTAGCCTTATTTCATTCTTACCTTAAATTCCAATTTGATAATTACTTGCACATATGTGTATTAAATCAATCTTTAGATTTACTTTATTTTCCTTGATTTCTTAAATTGATTTACTTCATCCCCTCATTATTTAATTTATAATTTAGTTTTTAGTCTTTAGACTTAGGGTTAATTAAATTTTATTTGCAAAGGCTTAGACTCTTATAGGGATATAATTAATAAATTCAATCCTTAATTAATTAATTAATTGGTTGATCCGAGAGTGTTCACAATTTTACCGGGTTGATTATTCTCTCAGAGTTTTCTAACCCACCTAGATTCATTGACTCAAACTTTATTTACGGGACATGCCCTTCAAGACGCACTATGTGCTCCAAGGGTGCCACTAGCCTTTGACTAGTTTTAGTAGTTCTCCAACCCTTGGAGTCATCACTCCATTCAAGTGACCTTGTGAGAGGCTAAGGGATTCTAAGGAATAAGGACCTTGCCTTATTCCACACCCCTTAGAAATCTCCATGAGTGACTGTCTCAATATTCTCTCATGACATTGTGGACCTCTCGAACTAGGTAATCGTTAACCTACAATTCGAGCCACGATGAGAGTGCTAGTAGGTTGTGACATGGATTGTGCCACACCTCTCCCTCAATATATGGTATATGTGCATGGCCCCTTTACTTCTTATATGATTCTGATTAGAAAACATTCGTCTACCTGCATTCATTAACAAAACATTGTAAACGATCCATATACAACATCATAATATAATCGATCATATGTCACATATGAATAAATAAAATATTCAAACCAATACAATCCACTCCTTGACTCAATCCAAAGTCCCAGGAGGTCTAGTGATGCCATCAACATCCACAATTTATCAA
>JASDQU010014432.1:275824-288306 GCA_032191745.1 Picea mariana
GATATGGAGTTTTTATCATTACCATTATAATCATCAGTCATCAACATCTAATAAACAAACACTGCAATTCATAAAACACATGCCATGACATGTTTGTGTGTTTATTCAAAATCATCTCAACTATACATTTTTTTTAAAATGGCACATCATGCCCAATATACAAAATGAAAACAAGTTACCAAACATGAAAAAGTCACATATGCTTCCCTAGATACAAAATGGCACTCATGAACCACTCCCACCCTCACAACTACCAGGTGCATATCAATACTCAATATTTCTTATCTTACTCGAGGTATCACCTCAAGTGATTTTGCACCTAGACATAGTTTGTCACTCTAGAGAATGGATAAAGCAACAACATTATTATAATTTATTTCACAATGAATTAACAAACTTACAAATATGATATGTTCTAATTCAAGGTAATAAAACACAAAAAAAATGATATCAACAAGAGGGTGTTACCCTCCTCCATGACCCTAATCTCTCAGGAATCAACAATTACAAGGATCAAAACATTAAATTTAAACAAAAATGAAAAAAAACAATTCCATTAATGATATATACAAATTTATGAAAAAATAATCTTACCGTGAATATTTATGGCAATGGTGGAGAGTTGTTAGTAGGTGTAGCACTCATTTGTACAACCTTCTCCTTCACAACATCTCTAGTGGAAGTGTCGATGGATGGCATAGTCTRATTTGCAACATAAACGACTAGTGGGTTGTGTACAAATGAAGCCACTRTGGATGTATCAGATGGAAAATCTSGTGGGGGTACATTGCAGATGGATCCAATGGAAAAWTTTTGTGGGGGTGGATGACATATGGGTGCAATGACTTTGGATGGATGTGATGATAATGATGGTGGTGGAGGGAAGTGATAAATCCCCATGGGTTGTGAGAGGGATGGTAAAACCCTTGGGGTTAGAAGAGGTATCTCATGAGATGGKGTAGTGTAGCCAATGACTAGACTAGCCCTATAGATATGAACAAAAAGTGGGTGGAATATTGGTAGTGGTGGTTAATGAAAGGGTGGTGGTAAATGAGACCTAATAGTGGATAAAGAAACGTGCATACATATTTATGATATTTTTATCAGTACAAAAATGTAAATCCAAAGCAAAGTAACACATTTCACATTTAAGAAAAATTTAACTCAATAGATGATAGATTTGAAGGGGTGACTTGTCCATCCTTGGTGGACACAGTTCATTAATATATGGTACCCCAACCTGTAAAAACACAACAAAATTATATTTGAGAATTCCACAGAAAACCAAAATCACCATGGTCAATCCTCAAAGGTGACACATACATGTGTATGTAGTACACGAATGAGTATCCTTCCTCTACAATTGCATTAGGAGTGAAAAATAGTAAGGATGCATCTATGGACATAGCAAGTCCGCCATCGAAGCATAGAAATTGTAAATTTCATCATATAATAAGCTATAGAAAAAAAATACAAATATATATATATATATATATATATATATATATATTCAATGAATAACATAAATATGGTCAAGATACCAACCTCCTCCATGAGACTCTCATGTTCACTGGCCTCTATCGGCCCATAAAATGTATGAAACTTGAGAATTTATGAGGTTTAGATGAATACTTATTCTATCCATCTTCCCTCTTCTAGCTACACTCTACTATAGGGCTTGAATGTCTATTCCCTCTAACACATTCATATATAGGTACCTCCTTCCGATATAGTGATACAAAACTACCATGCTTGATGAGGCTACTAGTCAAGGATGATATTGATAATTGTATTTATAAGATGCCTTCTATTAAGAGAGGATATTGAGCATCAGTTTAGAAATTTTCCTAGAAGGACGAGGACCTAGGACTGGATTACCCAAGACCCACCCTGTGTAATTTACCAATGTCAAAATAGTTGACATGGTGACCTAATATAAAATATGACCATAATTTCCTAAGTAAATATAGGGGAACCTCCCTATTATTGTAGGGAGGTTTTTCAAACACCATAAATCACCTATCCATCCAATTATCTTTAAATTGTTGATGGATGTGCCAATCAATACAAATGCATCTCTTTGTGGCTAATGGATGTAGGCTTCTTCTAGGATCAATGGAGAGTAACATCAATTCTTTTTTTGTAATATTCAAGTTTCTCACTTGGTTTTTATATATGTTTGTTTTGTGATACTCAAACATCCTATCCCTATAATAAAAAAATTAAAAAATTGCACTTGGACATTTGCAATGGAGAATACAATGGTGTTCAATGAAGTAGCTAATGACAATAAGGTGGGATTTCTAGTACTACTTCGACAATAGATCTAAGAGACTTCAACCCTCATCAATTTTTGTGTCTAAATTTGTTGATTATGGGTTTGGGTTTGGTGTGTCTCACTATAGTTATGTTGCATTTTGGTTGTCTCTAGATTCCATGTTAATTATTGTGATATAATTTAATAATGAAATTTATATAAATTAAATTTATTTTTAAAATTAATTTAAAAAATTACCAAAAAAAATGAAATTAAATATTTAAAAAAATTAAAAAAACACCAAATAGCATAAAAACAAATACATGAAATCCCTAAGGATTTTCTCGTTCATTAGAAAATTCTGGAAGACCTAAAAATTTTGTTACCAAATCTCTAAGCTTTATTTGATTCAATGACTTCACAAAAGCACTTCATGACACCATGAGTAAAAAAATAATCTGACCCAGTAATAATGCACACATGTTCCTAAGAATGCATGAGTCTAGTAATAATTGTAATGAAAATTTGTTTATTTAAACAAGTGTAATAGTAATTCTAATTAAAAATTTTAAAGAACATTTTATTTGACTCAATGACCTCACAAAAACACTTCATGGTCACTTCATGACACCATGAGTAAAAAAATAATCTAGCCCAATAATAATACACATGTTCCTAAGAATGCATGTGCATTCGAGTATCATAATAATTGTAATGAAAATTTGTTTATTTAAATAAGTGTAATAGTAATTCTAATTAAATTTTTTTAGAGAACATATAAGTTAGGTTGATAAATTCATTTTCAATAGATATTTATTTATTACACCCATTTTTATTTTTTATATTTAATTAATAATGGTGATTACAATCATATGATCTAAAATTAGTTCTATGAGTATGGAATCTTGTCGGACCAATCATTATCTAAGGGTGGAATCCACTATTTTAAACTAAAGCGCGTAATAGTCATTACCAGACTCTCTTACCAAATACTTATGAGTTGAGTCAAGCTGGATAATATTAATTTCTTTGTTTTTCTTCACCAATTTAATTGCATTACTTATATGTTTGGTTTTCTTCACCAATTTAATTGCATTAAATATATGTTTGATTGTGTGACTTAAATTGTGATTCTGGTTATATATACATATACAAATGATGTGTATGTTGGAAGAACTCCTATAGAAGTCTACTATTGCAATATTTTTCTTTTATTTGAGATTTCAATACTAACCCTCAACAATGATGAGTCAAATTAATTCATGTTAAAGAGAAGTCCGTAGACTAATCAACAAATATGTGGCTGCTTAGGGATGAACACATGGTCATAAGTTGAAAAATTAGATTACTGGAATGAAGTTCAAAGAGTATTGTTTAAAAACAAATCGATTGGTATTCTCTTCTTAGGAGTGATTCATGTGAGAGAAATCACTATCATTAATTTAAAGTTAAACCTATAGTGATAATGACGGTTCAATCAAACAAATTCATTATTTTTGTATGAATTGATTTCATAATAAATTTTCATAATTTTTTTTATCTTATGTTATAACATAGTATATGAATTCTAACATATTTTAACATATTATATGAATTCTAATCGCACTCAAGCGTTTTTAAATAAATTATGGAGTGATACATAAATTCTTTTCCAATGAAACACTTATGCGATATGGTAGGATATTAAAATGACAATCAATGATTTATATATAGTTTTTACATTATTCAAATATATTTTTAATAAAAATTAAATTATAAAGTTTAAATAATCATTTTATTAAATTATATTTTTAATAATTATTATTTTAATTCACTATTATATTGAGTCAAATTTAAAAAAATAGGATATGTACGTGAACAATGACTATAAAGTTGATTATAGTCATTTACTAAGTAGTGACCTAGTATTGGATAAGGAATAGGACATGCTCTAGCATGATTAGAAAGACAAAGTGTCAACTATGTCAACTCATCCTACAAGAATTTGTGAAATGACCTTATCAATAAACAATATATGTGAATTGAATTTGAATAAAGACGACATGAAGTGCATAATTGTAGACAGAAAGTGTMAACTATAACAACTCATCCTATGGATATTATCAAATAGTCCTATCAAACAATATGTATGATTTGACTTTTGAGATCTGAATCACAGTCCTSAATCACTAATTTTGAGATCTTCAATGTGCATGAACCTAAATTCAACCTATAATTAACCAAAGATTTCCTCTCATAATTCACCCAACCAAAAAACTTGAATATATCAAAAAAAAATTATAGYTTATTATCCACTTTTAAGAATTGTTTATCAATTAAAAAGCCATTATACCATTAAAAAAAAACACCTTACAAGATCCAACTAGGAGTTCCAAATAATTCAAGGTATTCATGGCTSGCTAATAAAATCCTTTAAATTTCTTTCGTGGTTAAAATATGCATAAAATGTAAATATATGATAGTTAAAATATGGATAAAATGTAAATATGATAATGATATTCAGTAATGAATCAATATTAAATTATTACACTAGTAAAATATTTGTATATATATWTATTAAAATCATTTAAATGAGTAGAAAARGTTAATTATTTAAATGAGTAGAAAACACTATTTACTTGATACAAAGCATCATATGAATTGAAACAAATAAGTAGATATATATTTAGAATATATAATATCTTCAAATTTGGAGTATATTTTCTAAAATAACTATAATTAAAATAAATWTTAAATTTGTAAAAGCTATATATAATTAATGTTTAATTTTCATCATGTATGGGGTGTCACATAGTTGAAGGAAACCACGCAACGCTCTTATGAATTCAGTCATAAATATGGTTAGTCATCATCCCTCACCTCAATCTTAAATGGAGGGAGACCTTATTAACTTGTATAGGAAGGGAGGACAACTCCCTCACATGAGTTTAATAGTGGTCTTGTGGATTAATGGTAGGAGGTGAGTGAGTACAACAGTCATGTCCGCCCCTTGGATATCTATCTCGCTCAGGTTTGGCTTGCACTATTTCTCCTCCAAGCTTCATCACCTTGCTCTTTCCTAGAATTAGGTTATTTCACAATGGGTTCTCACGGTTGTAATTCAATGGATTCTTTGCCCCCTGGCTCAACCATGCTGAGAGAGAGAGAGAGAGAGAGAAGAAATCCTAGGTGAGGACCTGCCTGGTACAGTTATGCTGCCACAGAGAGACGCCTACAAAATCTGTAATAGGCCATGTCCATTTCTAGGAATCAACACACCGCAAGGCCACATACTCCACCAGTGGCCTACGTCAAGGAGTAATTCCTGGAGGAATCTATCGAGGTTCCACTAGAATCCCTCCTCTACATGGTCCTAGATGATTACTTGCGCCCCCACAACAACAAACCTCATATAGGTACTAAGGATTCCATGTTAGGTGATAGATGCAATGTTCAAGGGGAATTCCCAGAGGAACTCCTCAACACGACTCCAGGTGCTTACATCCAGGGTAACACTAGCGAAGCGGTTGCAGGAGCTGCAGTGGACAAGGATGGAGCCACCGACACTACGCATGAGAATTTCCCCATCTTGACACCTCCACCACTGAATGCAATTCCATAATATGACCCAGCTCCCCCAGGTTCTTCAACTCGGAACAATTGGAGCTCATTTTTAATATCAGAAGCTACATGGTGAACCAGCTTCATTGGGACACCCTAATTAGCAATCAGATTAATATGTTGCTCGACGCATTCTTGAATGCACCAACCAAGCAGCGATGTCCGACCTATGCACAGTCGTTCGTGCTACATCCCAATGACGACACTCTTCATGGAGTTTCGGACGACGGATCCCATGGTGCATAGAACCCAACCAATAATTAGTTTCGTGCAATCCTCTATGCTCCACCAACACAATGATTGTGCTGCCTTCTTGCTATCCTGCATTGGTACTCTGCACATTTCATGTCTAGTTTTCTTTTTTCAGAAGTTGTTAGTTTGTTCTAGCTTGCAAAGACAACTCTGTCAAGACAATCATTCGCCCCCTGCTCTTGTTTCCAATTGATAGGGCATGTGGTGGATGCCTTCTTTGGCCGAAAGTATGATAGGCTTACAACATCTTTCGTTCATGCACGCTAAGAGGGTCTTAACATGATCAATTTTTATTTGTTTTTTAGATCGTAGGTATTGGTCTCCTCTACTGCCACATATAACCCATTGGAGAAATGATGAAGATGCCAAAAAATTATAAAAAAAACAAAAAACAAGAAAAGTATCTATTTTGATATATGAAAAGACAAAAACAGAATAAAAATAGTAAACAATGTTAATTTAAAAAAAAAAATCATATATTTCCTCTTTCCACTAATTTGATTTTACAGAATAAGTCGTATCCCAATGACATGTATCTATTTTGTACCAAAACAAAAATGCTTAATTTTCAAAATTGCCATCCATTGGTACCTCTTCTACCTACTTCTTCAGTTGGTACCTCTTCGCCATCCATCGCATCAACTCCTTCCTAAATACTTTATCGTTGTGATCAAAAGATTCACAGAGCTGCTTTAACTCGTTGACATTGCCTAGAAAAGTGTCACGATATGTTATACGATCTTTGAAAAACTGAGACTGCGAAAGCTTCAGCTCCCGCTCTCTTTGCAAAAGGGCACTGGGGATTTGTTCTCCCTTGCAAACATTCGCTCCCCACATCAAGGCCGGATTCCCGAAATTAAAATTCTCTCCACTCAGCAGAAATTCCACCACAATATTATTCTTTTGCCCCTCTGGAAGAAACGAGCGAAGATCACGTCTCTTTGTGGGAGTAAGATGCTCTTTCCACGCCTCCATCGTTAGAACATCTTTCAGGTTCTCCAAACCAAATAGATCGCCAGGTAAAACCGCGGTTTCGGCTATTTCGGGCTCCTTTATCTTGTACTTATTGCTCAGACACTGTTTGGTGATACCAATCGCTATTTCTTGCTGAGATCTGCGGAACAATTAATGGCAATTTAAATATAAAAAGCTCGAATTTGGCAGAATCCTAAAGAAAGTAAGTAAGAACCTCGCATACCCGTTTTTTCTGGTCTGCTTTCGCTTGTAATTTGCTCGTAAGTTATCACGATGATGTTCGCAGTAGATATCCTCTGCCCGGCGCTTAGAACAACGCCAACTCTTGCTATCAGAGCGTCTGCAGCGCAACTCTTTTCTTCATCGTGATTATGGTGATATCAACCAAAATTAGGTTATTTACAGAGCCGTCGGCCTTTGTAGAGGTAATGTCGCAGAGCTGCGAGAGTGCCGAAGAAATATAACTTATAGATGTGACTCTTAACTTAGCATTTTAACGTATTAATATATAGAAGCCCATCCAAATGATTTTACATTATTTTACAGTCTTTCAATCGTAGTGGGCTTTTAACTGTGGGTTTTAATTTGTGTTCACGTTCCAATCCAGACGACGAGAGAGCAAAGTGATCCATCATGAATTTTGGGATCCATCATGAATTTTGGTGGAAAGCTTTTTGTTATGATAAATTCATTATCATTTATTTTATTTTATTTCAATGGGTCCATTATTACAATAAAGTTTTATTTTATTTTATTGATGCAATGCTTTTCTCCAGCGGCCTGTTAACCTTAACAACATTATCTTATTTTTTTAATAAAAATTGTTTGTACAATAAACATTATTTATCTATTTTTTTAATAAAAAAAATTTATACAATAAACATTAATTTTTTTTTTTGTTAATGTTGATGGTGCATTTATTTGATTAATGTAGATGCTAACCATCACAATCTCAATAAGTATGCACGAGCCTTAACTTTCATATGAAAAACTTTAAGGTGTTGAATATAATATGAAAAACTTTTATATATATTTTTAATGTGGTTTTATTTTGTAATTGACAAACTATGAAAGTGACATTGTTATCAATGATTAATAGGGAAATAAGATGAACCATATAATATCAACATCTAAAAGAAAATGTCTAAAATTAAGAGAGAAACACAAATAGCAATTAACAAAAGTGAGCCATGTAAAGAGAGTGCTTAAATGGAGAGAAACATGAAGTGTTGTCATCTAAGTAGAAAATTCCTCACAGGAATTTATTGACAAGGTTTACATACAAACCTTTTAATGAGTCCTCACAATAATTTATGGATAAATCTTCAAAGCAACCCAACTCGGGAATATTGGTAATTTTTCAACACCCTGTACTTGAAATTAGACTCACTTAATCATTTTCCATTAAATGGCAAGCTTATGTGTTTGAAAATTAAGATGTTTTACATAAAAAAAATGTGTTCAAACTTGCTTGAACAATGCAAGGATGACATTTAATGAGCAACAAGAATTTAGTTAGGTGTGTACATATTGGGGGGTGAAAAAAAAAATTCACGTTGGGAGAGGCCATGTTTTTGAATTCATGAAAATTTTGAGATGTGAAGCTTAGTGGAATAGATAAACACTAGCTCTAGAGCATAAGAAAGTCATTCAACATTAAACCTAAATATTTAAATTCTTCCCTAAGAAGGACCACTATCATCCTAGGCATTTCATTAGAGGATATTTCAATTGAAGGACCTTGAAATTAAATTTGTTATTTTCATGTTGTTTGAACATGCCATCATTTCTATAATGAGGGAATTTGCAGAAATTTTCAAATTATTTATTGTGTTAATAAATTGCATATTCTTTATGTATTCATGTTATTGTGTAGAAAGTATCTTATATTATTCTTCTAAATGCATATGTACCTTCTGATCCAAGTGTATATTCGCACCCACCCACCTATTCCAACTCACTCATCTTGGTAGTTTTTCAGTTTGGTAGTTTTATCCTAGTTTTCGGGTCGCGAATTTCTGGGGCCGTTTTGACATCGTAAGAAACATTTTCAAGTAGCACCACAATGGAACTATAGATGGATTCATAGTCTGACGGAAATAATGTGTATTCCTCAGGTATACCTTTCCAACATGCTATCGTGCACCTAAAGAGGAGATCGTATGCAAAAGTTATGACCCTCAGAAGTTGATGTACTAAATTACCCTAACGAATCTCACATGACTTTTGGTGCTTCATCTTTAAGGTTAGGTTTTTGGATGTATAGGATTTTGACATTCATGTTTACTGTAAAAAGGGTTTGAGAGCCTCATTGTACTCATCTTCTTGTGAATGACCACAACTATCACATCTCTTCTCAAAGATATGCTGTCACCATTCTAGTAATCTTTTTTTCAATCTGCATTTTATAGTTTCAACATATTTCTTTATTGAATATAATCTAGATTTATTGTGCCTCTCTTATTTTTCCTTGTGTCTCTATGTTAATAATAATAATAATAACAATTTATGTTCATTTCGCGTTATGATCCTAAAATTTGTATCAATGGTATGAGAGTGGTGTTCTCCTTGTCGTTCTTAGTGCATGTCCTCGATGAGGTTAGGGTACAAACCATTTGGTCTCAAGCTTGTTTCTCTTGAGAAAAAAATCTCTTGCATTCCCAACCGACCTTCCATGGAGGGAGAAAATAAGGATGACAAGATAAGAGATCCTTTCAAAGTGTTGCTCGAGAAAGCCCTCACTCAATAGAGGAAGGAGATGATGGTTAATTTTGCACAAATCCTTCAATGACTACAAACATGCAACACATATTCCTCGAGAGGAGGAATCACGCACTTCAAGTTACATATCAAATTTGATATTCCTATATTTGAAGGTTAGATAGATGAAAATGTTGCAGATAAATGATTGAATCTGCTAGAATGGTATTTTTCTCTTCATAACTTTTTGAATAGAGAAAATATTACCTTTGTACTCCTCAAAGATGTTCCCCATTTCAAATATCGGTGGGATACTTTCTGTGAGCAATGGAAATAGAGGAACCCTGATTATTTACAGTGGCACTCTCCTAGGAGTCCTTCAGGGATTCTATTAAGGAATACTACTACCTTGTTGGAACTTATGACAACTTGCATACAAAGTGGACCACACTGCAGCAGGAAAGGGACCAAGCAGTTCTGAAGTTCAAAAATATCTTCCATACCTTGTGCACCAAGATGGGTATCAAATGTTCATAGCGACATCTAGTGCTAAAGTATTGTGGTGGTATGCATAGATACATCTTGGCATACGTTGATTTTTTGTACATCTCGTCCTTGGGTGTAGCCCATCGATATGTCATTAAAATAGAGTAGAAGCTTAAACAAAAGACGTGGAATTTTGGGTCTAGGAACCTCTCACAATAGAAGCATGGAAAGGGAAGTCCTAACCCGTAGAACAATGAAAAGAGAAAAGATGGAAAACCTTGGGACAACCATTCTAAGCCATAAATAAAGAAGCACAATGGAAAGACAAAGAATGATACCAGGAAGTGGTGCTACTTCCATAAGATCCCTTGGAATATAAACATTGTTAATTGTCACTCAAAGAAATCATTGGTGGATGAGGTCAAATCCTTTGAATCAGATGTGAGTTCTAACTCTGAGCCAGAACCAGAAAAGGGGAGACATATCATTTACGCGGAATCCACTGCCACCGTTACGACCACCAAGATCCACGCCATGAACATGATGAGATAGAGTAAAACGAGCACCTCTTTCATGTTGGTGAAATGAACTTTGCTGCACTTTATCATTGATAATGGTAGCCAGATGAACCTCAGCTCAGTGGAGGTCGTCTAGTGGTTGTCCCTCTCGATAATGCCTCACCCGCAACCTTACATCATTGGATGTCTCCTCTAAGGAAGTGACATTCACATCAACCAACTGTGTCATTTGCTGTACGACATCAAGCCATTCAAAGATGAAGTATTTTGTGATTCTATTTTGGTCCAACTTTATTTATGGAAACATCATGTCGTATATGAGTCTAGGCCTCACAGTGTTATTATTACTTTGAACAGGAAATTGTACAGGATACCAAAGGTAGTCCCACCTAGTCTGATTTCCTTGATCTCTACCAAGAAATGCAGGAAGGTCATCTCTTAGACCGAGAAGTTTGTCTTTTTCAAGATTCATTCTCAGAGTGAGAGAAATATTGTAGCCACATCTAGGGCCTCCATGGCCGACCTCTTCATGCAACAAAAGAAAGTGGATAAGGTCATGGAAGAATACAAAAATCTCCTCACTTATTGGGGTACGTTTTCACTGTCAGGTTAAGCATTCCATCGATGTGAGTCCTGGTGCATTTCTACCCAATGGACCAGTCTATCGCCACTTTGTGGTATAAAGTGAGAAGATCAAACATAAGATTCGAGAATTGCTCCAAAAGGGGCACATCCAACCCATATCATCAGCTTGTGGAGTCCCAATCGTGCTTGTGTAGAATAAATATGGGACCTGAGGACTCTACATTGATTACCGGGCCCTAAATAAAGTCATAGTGAGGAACTGGTACCCAATTCTATGAATCAACAATATCCTTGTTTAGCTCAAGGGGGCCACATACTTTAGTAATATTGAACTGAATTCTGGCTACCATCAATTACCAATAGAGGAGGCAAATGTATGGAAGACTACGTTCAAGTCAAAAGAAGGTATTTTGGAATGGTTGGCCATGCCCTTTCATTTGACAAATTCCCCAACAACTTTCATGAGGATGATGGACGATATATTGTGGACTCTTACCAATCCATTTTTAGTGGTCTATCTAGATGACATCCTCATCTACAAAGAGACTTGGGAACAACACTTGCAATATATTTAATAGGTTATTCACACTCTGCCGCAACACAAGCTATATTCCAACATGGAAAAATTCCCCTTCGAGATGGACAAGGTCCAGTACCTAGTACACATTATTAATGAGCATGGTGTGCATGTGGATCCAGCCAATATCTAGGTCATTCATGACTAGAAATCCCTAACCATGCTCATTGAGCCTGAGATCTTCTCAAGCCTTACCAATTTCTATCACAGGTTTATTTTGGGATTCTCCCATATTACATGGGCCCTCAGCCAAGTAACTAGGGGTGGTGGTAAGGAAACGTTTGTGTGGGGTATGGCCCAACAACAATCATTTGATGATTTGAAGCAACACTTATGCTCATCCCCAGTGATTTCATTAGCTGACCTACAACAAACCTTTGAGATCGAGACAAACTATTCATACTATGTTGTGGGTGTCCTATCATAGTGAGACCCTATGAGATTTTTTCCATATGTATCATACTTATGATAAATACATGAACTCCATTATGCAAGGATGTCGCTAGTGGAGGAATTACATTCTCGAGAAGGA
>JASDQU010014432.1:288356-301267 GCA_032191745.1 Picea mariana
ATAAGTATGCACGAGCCTTAACTTTCATATGAAAAACTTTAAGGTGTTGAATATAATATGAAAAACTTTTATATATATTTTTAATGTGGTTTTATTTTGTAATTGACAAACTATGAAAGTGACATTGTTATCAATGATTAATAGGGAAATAAGATGAACCATATAATATCAACATGTAAAAGAAAATGTTTAAAATCAAGAGAGAAACACAAATAGCAATTAACAAAAGTGAGCCATGTAAAGAGAGTGCCTAAATGGAGAGAAACATGAAGTGTTGTCATCTAAGTAGAAAATTCCTCACAAAAATTTATTGGCAAGTTTTACATACAAACCTATTAATGAGTCTTCACAATAATCTATGGATAAATCTTCAAAGCAACTCAACACGGAAATATTGGTAATTTTTCAACACCATGTACTTGAAATTAGACTTACTTAATCATTTTCCATTAAATGGCAAGCTTATGTGTTTGAAAATTAAGATGTTTTACATAAAAAAATGTGTTCAAACTTGCTTGAACAATGCAAGGATGACATTTAATGAGCAACAAGAATTTAGTTAGGTGTGTACAAATTCGGGGGTGAAAAAAAAAATCACGTTGGGAGAGGCCATGTTTTTGAATTCATGAAAATTTTGAGATGTGAAGCTTAGTGGAATAGATAAACACTAGCTCTAGAGCATAAGGAAGTCATTCAACACTAAACCTAAATATGTAAATTCTTCCCTAAGAAGGACCACTATCATCCTAGGCATTTCATTAGAGGATATTTCAATTGAAGGACCTTGAATTTAAATTTGTTGTTTTCATGTTGTTTGAACATGCCATCATTTCTATAATGAGGGAATTTGCAGAAATTTCCAAATTATTTATTGTGTTAATAAATTGTATATTCTTTATGTATTCATGTTATTGTGTAGAAAGTATCTTATATTATTTTTCTAAATGCGTATGTACCTTTTGATCCAAGTGTATATTGGTACGTACCCACCTATTCCAACTCACTCATCTTGGTAGTTTTTCAGTTTGGTAGTTTTATCCTAGTTTTCGGGTCATGAATTTCTGGGGCCGTTTTGACATCGTAAGAAACATTTTTATGTCGCGCCACAATGGAACTATAGATGGATTCATAGTTTGACGGAAATAATGTGTATTCCTCAGGTATACCTTTCCAACAGGCTATTGTGCACCTAAAGAGGAGATCGTATGCAAAATTTATGTACTAAATTACCCTAACGAATCTCACATGACTTTTGGTGCTTCATCTCCTAAGGTTAGGTTTTTGGATGTATAGGATTTTGACATTCATGTTTACTATAAAAAGGGTTTGAGAGCCTCATTGTACTCATCTTCTTGTGAATGAGCACAACTATCACATCTCTTCTCAAAGATATGCTGCCACCATTCTAGTAAGCTTTTTTTCAATCTGCATTTTATAGTTTCAACATATTTCCTTATTGAATATAATCTAGATTTATTGTGCCTCTCTTATTTTTCCTTGTGTCTCTATGTTAATAATAATAATAATAACAATTTATGTTCATTTCGTGTTATGCTCCTAAAATTTGTATCAATGGTATGAGAGTGGTTTGCTCCTTGTCATTCTTAGTGCATGTCCTCGATGAGGTTAGGGTACAAACCATTTGGTCTCAATCTTATTTCTCTTGAGAAGAAAATCTCTTGCATTCCCAACTGACCTTCCATGGAGGGAGAAAATAAGGATGACAGGATAAGAGATCCTTTCAAAGTGTTTCTCGAGGAAGCCCTCATGCAATAGAGAAAGGAGATGGTGGATAATTTTGTGCAAATCCTTCAATGACTACAAACATGCGACACATATTCCTTAAGAAGAGGCATCACGCCCTTCAAGTTACATATCAAATTTGATATTCCTATATTTGAAGTTTGGATAGATGCAAATGTTGCAGATAAATGATTAAATCTGCTAGAATGACATTTTTCTCTTCATAAGTTTTTGAATAGAGAAAATATTACCTTTGTACTCCTCAAAGACGTTCCCCATTTCAAATATCGGTGGGATACTTTCTATGAGCAACGGAAATAGAGGAACCCTGATTATTTACAGTGGCACTCTCCTAGGAGTCCTTCAGGGATTCTATTAAGGAACATTACTACCTTGTTGGAAATTATGACGACTTGTATACAAAGTGGACCACACTGCAGCAGGAAAGGGACCAAGCAGTTCTAAAGTTCAAAAATATCTTCCATACCTTGTGCACCAAGATGGGTATCAAATGTTTAGAGCGACATCTAGTGCTAAAGTACCGCGATGGTATGCATAGATACATCTTGGCATAAGTTGATTTTTTGTACATCTCATCCTTGTGTGCAGCCCATCAATATGTCATTAAAATAGAGTAGAAGCTTAAACAAAAGACGTGGAATTTTGGGTCTAGGAACCTCTCACAATAGAAGCATGGAAAGGGAAGTCCTAACCCATAGAACAAAGAAAAGAGAAAAGATGGAAAACCTTGGGAAAACCATTCTAAGCCATAAATAAAGAAGGACAATGGAAAGACAAAGAATGATACTAGGAAGTGGTGCAACTTCGATAAGATCCCTTGGAATATAAACATTGTTAATTGTCACTCAAAGAAATCATTGGTGGATGAGGTCAAATATTTTGAATCATATGTGAGTTCTAACTCTGAGCTAGAACCAGAAAAGGGGATACATATCATTTACAGGGAACCCACTACCACCATTACGACCACCAAGATCCACGCCATGAACCTTATGAGCTAGGGTAAGATGAGCACCTCTTTCATGTTGGTGAAATGAAATTCGCTGCACTTTATCATTGATAATGGTAGCTAGATGAACCTCAATTGAGTGGAGGTCGTCTAGTGGTTGTCCCTCCCGATAATGCCTCATCTGCAGCCTTACATCATTGGATGTCTCCGCTAAGGAAGTGACATTCACATCAACCAATCGTGTCGTTTGTTGTACGACATCAAGCCATTCAAAGATGAAGTATTTTGTGATGCTATTTTGGTCCAACTTTATTTATGGAAAGATCATGTCATATATGATTCTAGGCCTCACAGTGTTATTATTACTTTGAACAAGAAATTGTACAGGATACCAAAGGTAGTCCCACCTAGTCTGATTTCCTTGATCTCTACCAAGAAATGCAGGAAGGTCATCTCTTAGACCGAGAAGTTTGTCTTCTTCACAATTCATTCTCAGAGTGAGAGAAATATTGTAGCCACATCTAGGGCCTCCATGGCTGACCTCTCCATGCAACAAAAGCAAGTGGATAAGGTCATGGAAGAAAAAAAAAATCTCCTCACTTATTGGGGTACCTTTTCACTGTCAGGTTAAGCATTCCATCGATGTGAGCCCTGGTGCATTGCTACCCAATGAATCAGTCTATTAGCACTTTGTGTTATAAAGTGAGAAGATCATACATAAGATTTGATAATTGCTCCAAAAGGGGCACATCCAACCCATATCATCAGCTTGTGGAGTCCCAATCATGCTTGTGTAGAATAAATATGGGTCCTGAGGACTCTACATTGATTACTGGGCCCTAAATAAAGTCATAGTGAGAAACTGGTACCCAATTCTATGAATCAACAATCTCCTTGTTTAGCTCAAGGGGGCCACATACTTTAGTAATATTGATCTGAATTATGGCTACCATCAATTACCAATAGAGCAGAAAAATGTATGGAAGACTACGTTCAAGTCAAAAGAAGATATTTTGGAATGGTTGGCCATGCCCTTTCGTTTGAAAAATTCCCCAACAACTTTCATGAGTATGATGGATGATATGTTGTGGACTCTTACCAATCCATTTTCAGTGGTCTATCTTGATGACATCCTCATCTACAAAGAGACTTGAGAAGAACACTTGCAATATATTTAATAGGTTATTCACACTCTGCGACAACACAAGCTATATTCCAACATGGAAAAATTCTCCTTCGAGATGGACAAGGTCCAGTACCTAGTACACATTATTGATGAGCATGGTGTGCATGTGGATCCAGCCAATATCTAGGTCATTCATGACTAGAAATCCCCAACCACGCTCACTGAGTCTCAGATCTTCTCAAGCCTTACCAATTTCTATCACAGGTTTATTTTGGGATTCTCCCATATTACATGGGCCCTTAGCCAAGTAACTAGGGGTGGTGGTAAGGAAACGTTCATGTGGGGTATGGCCCAACAACAATCATTTGATGATTTGAAGAAACACTTATGCTCATCCCCAGTGATTTCATTCGCTGACCTACAACAAACCTTTGAGATTGAGACAAACTGTTCATACTATGTTGTGGGTGTAGCTCTCACTCAATATGACCAGCCCATGTTCTATCATAGTGAGACACTATGAGATTTTTTCCATATCTATCATACTTATGATAAATACATGAACTCCATTATGCAAGGATGTCGCTAGTGGAGGAATTACATTCTCGAGAAGGAGACATAAGTCCACATTGATCACAAGTCATTGCAGTTCATGTAGACAAAAGGAAAATTACAGAATGAATGTTGTTCCACCTACTTGCATCATTTCCACCTCAACATCAAGTATAATACAAGACGTACCAACCATGTCCTTTATTGCCTCAACCAAACTCTAGTCGTGACACTCACCACAGTGCTAGGATCTTGCGGCCACGAGACCAATGGGGAGTGTGTCCATTATTTGGAGGTGGGTTCGATCCGTCCCAAGCATAGGCATGCTCCCTATAAAACTCTATTTGAACCATGCTACTTCAAATTTTCTCTATATGATTTTTAAAAATTAATGCTTATTTTATATATTTTTTTCATGTTTGTGGGCCTAATGGTTAAGAACATGTGTTTTATCTTAAGAGGTCACAGGTTCAAATCCAGAGGGGGGTAGCGTATGTATACCTTCATAGACTTTACCAGTCAAATCGCTGGGTGGAGGGGGGTCCCTTGTCCCAAAAACAAGGGGGTCTCATACACCAATTTTGGTGTGTTGGCTTGGCTGTCACCTTAAAAATAGATTATTATTATTATTATTATTATTATATGGTTTTTTATATATATTTTAAATAAATATTTTAAAAGAAGAATATATATATATATATATATATTCCAACATAAAAACATATTTTCAATGCTATTCATATTGAATCAAAAGAAACTTTCTAGAACATAAAGAGACATAAGGAGTCATAAGACATGACTAAAACTATCAACCATACATTGTCCCAACAAAGAAAAACAAATTCTATCATCTAAAATTCATAATCTTGAAAAACATGAGCTTTTACATCATTTGACATAATAGGACCATACCATTATTTCATTGACTAAAGTATGTTATTTCAAAACAACAAAAGAAGTCTCAATACAAAAGGAACTACAATAGGAAACCAACTGTCAAAATACTTCAAAAAACGAAAAAAGAACTAGAGCTCATCATAGAGTCTTCAATGACTTCTTCAAACAACAACCAACCAAGTTTCTTTCCTAGATATTGCTTTGACAAAGAACCTTTCATTGAGTTGAACTGTCTATGAACATGAAATCACTTTAACCAACTGAAATTATGCTTGAGATATATAATCTTCTTCATCCAAACGTATAAGTTTAGAGAATTCAGTTGTGACTTTCCAACAAAATAGTCCAATACAACCTTGGAATATACCACCACCATTAATTATTCAGTATGGAATATCAACACAAATTTTAAGACACCCCACAATACAAAAACCACTTCTTTAATATTAGAACCTAAACCAACAACAAGTTGTCATCTATAGAAATGAATCCCACTCAGTTTTAAAACAATTCCAACACCACTCTCACCACCACCATTAGATCTAACAAAAAAATCTAAAGGCATCTCCCAAAAATAAACAAGGTTCATAAGAAAATGAATATTATCACCCCTAGTAGCACAAGGAATCTCCTTAATTGCAAACACAATCCTCAAATAGAAACCAAAATCATTTCTGAAAAAATTCTCAAACAAAATCTTGTTCCTGTAATGCCAAATGCCCCATAGAAAAAAGAGAGGAACCACCATGTTCATCGAAAAGGTAAGAAACACATATTTCAAATGTTCATTCAAGGTTGATAAATACCAGTATCCATTGATCCTTAATTGAGCACAAACCACCTTCCAGATACACTGAGTAACCTCATAGTGCACAAACAAATGCCTCATAGTCTCTTCATATTTTAAACACAAAGTGAAAATTGAAGGCCCAAGTCCACCCCTAAGCCCACCCCTAAGCCTATAGTACTCCCCACTGAGGGTACGATCATGAAGAAATAACCAAGAAAAAAATTAAAAAATTGTCTAGAGCCTTCAATTTCGATAAGGCTCTCTACCACCACTCTTGATCCACAACCACATTTTGTGCGACTAGAGCTTCATATGAAAACTTCACAGTCACAAATCACTTATATTGGTTCCAAGTACAAAAAAGAGAATCCTCCTCGTTGTTAAGTGTAACCCGACTTCATCTCAAAACAAACAAGAAAGCATTTTATTCCATGTCCAGTTCACCTTGTACATTGAGATCTTCAGAGGAAAACCAATGCTCGAACCCGATGCATTTAACAAAGAGGATTGTCCAATATAAGCTAGAGAGTTTACATATAGAACCTTTAAATGTTGAATGAGAGTTGTTGATAAATTATAGGAGGTTCCACTTCCCATAAATGGATTCTTCCCAATCATAACCCAGGCTCCATTTCCCACTAACCATGCTAGCCATTTTTTCAACTTGGGCATTGTATCCATGAAATTCCTCCAAATGTTTGAAGGAGCAGTAAATTTATACTGCTCAACACGTAGCCATAAGATCACATACTCTCCCTTTAAATACTTCTTGACCATCACTTTACTCCACGATCCTAAATGTAGTCGTCTTTTAACAATGGTTTTTAATTTGTGCTCGCGTTCCAATCTAGATGACGAGAGAGCAAAGTGATCCACCTTGAATTTTGGAGAAAATCTTTATGTTATAATAAATTCATTATCATTTATTTTATTTTATTTCAATGGTCCATGCTATTATTACAATGAATATTTTTTTATTTTATTAATGTAATGCTTCTCTCCAACGTCCTACGAGCCTTAGCAACATTATTTTTTTTTTTCAATGAAAAATGTATGTACAATAAACATCCTTTTTGTTCATGTTGATGGTGCATTTATTTGATTAACATAGATGCTAACCATCACAATCTCAATAAGTATGCACGAGCCTTAACTACCATCACAATAATTATTATTTGAGAAGGTTGAATATTGTTTATTTGGGTTGAGCATGGAGTTTATGTATTTTTTTTAAAACTTAATATTTATTCAAATTTGCAATAAGTTTAATTCAATGTTGAAGAAAAACATATTTTATTTTATTTTTTATATAAAATAAATACTCAAATATTTATATCTAAATATAAAATCCTTTTTAAAATAAAATTCTATTCCATAAGCATAACATTTACATTTAAGGTGTTGAATATAATATGAAAAACTTTCATATTTTTTCAATGTGGTTTTATTTTCTAATTGACAAACCATCAAAGTGACATTGTTATAAATGATTAATAGGGAAAGAAGATGAACAATATAAGACCACATCTAAAAGAAAATGTTTGAAATCAAGAGAGAAACACAAATTTCAATTAACAAAACTGAGTCATGTAAAGAGAGTGCCTAAATGGAAAGAAACATGAAGTGTTAGAACGAAACTGAGCCATGTCATGAGAGTGCCTAAATTGAGAGAAACATAAAGTTTTAGAGTCATCTAAGTAGGCATATGATTATGTAAAAATCGAAAAATTCCTCGTAGGAATCTATTGGGAAGGTTTACATACAAACCTATTAATGAGTCCTCACAACAATCTATGGATAAGTTTTCAAAACAACCCAAGTGGGGAATATTGGTAATTTTTCAACACCATGTACGAGAAATTGGACTCACTTAATCATTTTCCATTAAATGGAAAGCTTATGTATTTGAAAATTAAGATGTTTTACAAAACAAAATGTGTTCAAACTTGCTTGAACAATGAAAATATGACATTTTACGAGCAATAAGAATTGAGTTAGGTGTGTACATATTGGGGGGTGTAAAAAGATGTTTTGGGGTGGGAGGGGTCATGGTTTTAAATTCATGGAAAGTTTGAGATACAAAGCTTAGTGGAATATATAAACACTCTCTAAAGCATAGGAGAGTCAGTGATCACTAAACCTAAATATTTAAATGCTTCCCTAAGAAGGAAAACTATCATCCTACGAATTTCATTAGGGGACATTTCAATTGAAGGACCTTGAATTTAAATTTGTTATTTGCATGTTGTGTGGAGATTCCGTCAATTTTTTTTTTTTATGACTAGCGGAATCGGCAACTGGGTCGGTCTCGTACTCGCGTGACACGGGGTCGATTCCGACCGCTACCACTATAACCTCCAGGTGCCATACATATGCCCCTTCCGCAAGCATGGGTAAGTAAGGGGGATTTGAACTTGGAACCTCATCGAACATAACACTTCATATCACATCACTTGCCAATTGAGCTGCCCCCCGGGGGCTGAGATTCCATCAATTTTATAATGAGCAAATTTGCACAAATTTTTAAATTATTTCTTGTGTTAATAAATTTTATATTCTTGATGTATTCATGATATTGTGTAGAGAGTATATTATCTTATTCTTCTAAATGTGTATGGTCCTTATGATCCAGGTGGATATGGGTGGGTACCCACCTATTCCAACTGGATCATCTTGGCATATTTAAATTTCGTAGGTTTTTCCTAGTTTTCTTGTCTTGAACATTCCAGGCTCTTTTGAGGCCCGAAAAAACATTTTTAGGGCATGCCACAATGGAACTATAGATAGAGTCAGTGTTTGATGGAATACTATATATTCCTTAGATAGACTATTCCAATAGGATACTGTGTACCTAAAATGGATATCACATGCAAAGGTCCCCAGGAAGTTGATGTACTAACTTACCCTAACGGTGCCCACATGAATTTTGACGCCTCATTTGCTAAGGTTAGGTTTTTGGATGTATAGAGTTTTGGCATTCATTTTTATTGTAAAAAGGATTTGAGAGCCTCATTGTAGTCATATTCTTCCGAATGAGCACAACTGTCACATCTCTTCTCAAACATAAGTTGTCACCATTCTAGCAAGCTTGTTTTTAATCTCAATTTTCTAGTTTCAACATATTTCTTTATTGAATAGAATCTAGTTTTATTCTATCTATGTTATTTTTCCTTGTGTATTTTTGTTAATAATAATAATAATAATCTGTGTTCATTTAGTTATGATCATAAAATATGGATCAATGGTATCAGAGTGGCCTACTCCTTCTCGTTCTTAGTGCATGTTCCCAATGAGGTTAGGGTGCAAAAATTTGGGTCTCAAACTTCTTAATCTTGAGGAAAAAATCTCTCACATGCTCAATTGACCTTTTATGGTGGGAGAAATGAAGGACAAAAGGACATGATATCCTTTCAAATTGTTTCTCGTGGAAGCTCTCGTGCAACACACAAACGATATGATGGATAATTTTACACAAATCCTTCGATGACTACAAACATGCAATGCATCTTCCTTGAGCAGAGGCGTCACCCCCTTCAAGGTACATATCAACTTTGATATTCCTATATTTGAAGGTTAGAGAGATGCAGATGTTGTATATAAATGGTTGAATCTACTAGAAGGGTATTTTTTTGTTCATAACTTTTTGAATAGATAAAATATTACCTTTTCACTCCTCAAAGACATTCCCCATGTCAATTATTGATGGGAGATTTTATGTGACCAAATGAAATAGAGGAACCCTAATTATTTACAGTGGCACACACCTAGGAGTTGTTCAAGGATTCTATTAAGGAATAATACTACCTTGTTGGAACTTATGATGACCTGTATATGAAATGGACTACACTACTGCATGAAAGGGACCAAGCAGTTCATGAGTTCACAAATATCTTCCATACCTTGTGCACCAACTTGGGTATCAAATGTTTTGAGAGACATCTAGTGCTCAAGTACCATGGTGGTATCCATATATACATCTTGGAAGAAATGGATTATTTATACAACTCATCCTTGGGAATGACCTATCTATATGCCATCAAAATAGAGCAGAAGCTTAAACAAAAGACACAACATTTTGGTTCTAGGAACCCCTCACAGCAAAAGCAGGGAAAGGGCAGCCCCAACCTGCAAAACAAAGAGAAGATAAAATATGGACATCATGAGGATAACCAATCTGAGCCACAAACATAGCAGGACAATGGAAAGATGAAGAAAGTTACTAGGAAGTGGTGTGGCTTCCATAAGATCCCTTGGAACATAAACACTATTGATTTCACTCAAATAAATAATTGGTGGATGAGGAGAAAGCCTATAAATCAGATGTGGGTTCTGACTCTAAACCAGAACCAGAAAAAGGGAGACAGACTATTTATGTAGAACCTAGTGCCACTTTTTCTACCACCAAGATCTAGCCCATGAGCCTAATGATCCATAGGATGGAGGGTGCCTCTTTCATTCACAGATGTGGGTGAAATTAACCTCACTACACTTCATCATTGATACCACTAGCCAGATGAACCTCATCTCATTGGAGGTCATCAAGTGGGTTTCCCTCTCGACAATGCCACACCCAAATCCCTACACCATTGGATGACTCTTCCAAGGAAGTGATATGACATCAAGGCATTCAGACATGAGGTATTGTGTGATGTTGCTCCCTTTGAATTTTTTGATTTTCTTTTGTTCCAAACTTTTTTATGGAAACGTCATTTTGTATATGAGTCTAGGCCTCGCATTGTTATTATTACTTTGAACAAGAAATTGTACAGGATACCCAAGGTAGTCCCACCTAGTGTCATTTCCTTTATCTTTTCCAAGAAATGCATAAAGGTCATCTCTTAGACCGAGAATTTTGTCTTCTTCATTATTTTCTCTCAAAGTGAGTGAAATATGCGGTCACATCTAGGGCCTCCACAACCAACCTCTCCACGCAGTAAAAAAAGTGGATAAGGTCATGCAAGAATACAAATACATCTTCTCCTCACTTATTTCAATACCTTTGCACTGTCATGTTAAGCATTCCATCGATCTAACCCCCGATGCATTGCTACCTAATGGACCAGTACATCACCACTTTGTGTTAGAACATGAAGAGATCAAACGTTAGATCCAATAATTTCCACAAAAGTGGCACATCTAAACCATCTCATTACCTTGTGGAATCCCAATCGTGATTGTATAAAAGAAAGATGGGACCTGATGACTCTGCATTGATTACTGGGACCTAAATAAAATTATAGTCAGGAACTGGTACCTGATTCTCCAAATAAAAAATATCCTTGATCAGCTCAAAGGGGCCACATACTTCAGTAAGATATATTTGAAGTCTGGCTACCATCAAGTACAAATAGAGCAGACATGTGTATGGAAGACTACGTTCAAGTCAAAAGAAGGTATTTTTGAATGGTTGGTCATGCCCTTTCATTTGACAAATTACCCAACAAATTTCATGAGGATGATGGATGATATATTGTGGAATTTCACCAATTCATTTTTGGTGGTGTATCTGGATGACATTCTCATCTACAAATAGACTTGGGCAGAACACGTGCAACATATTTAATAGGTTATGCACACTTTGCAGCAGCACAAGCTATATGTCAACTTGGAAAAATGCTCCTTCAAGATGGACAAGGTCTAGTACCTAGGATAGATTGTTGATTAGCATTGTGTGCATGTGGATCCAGCCAAGATCTAGGTCATCCATGTCTAGCCATCCCCAACCACACTCACTAAGATTTAGAGATTCTTAGTCCTTGCCAATTTTTATTATAGGTTTGTGTTGGGATACTCCCATATTGCATGGGCCCTCAACCAAGTAAAACGGGGTGGTGCTAAGGAAATATTTTTGTGGGCCCTGACCCAACAACAAGATTTCGATGATTTGAAGTAGCACTTGCGCTGATCCTCGGTGCTTTCATGACCTGACCTGCAATAACCCTTTGAGATCGAGACAGATGCTTCAAACTATGTTGTGGGTGTATCTCTCACTGAGTATGACCACCCTATTTCCTATCATAGTGAGACATTCTAATATCCTCAAATTTTATATAATTAAATTCTATGTTGAATTTTGAAATAAATTTCCGTTTTTGGAAAATTCGAACTTGGAAATTTTTTCTAATTATGGAAAATCCAAATTTTGAATTCTTGTTGATGTAATTAATTATTTGATGATTGTTGGGAAAATATTTGAATTTCCCAAATGTCCTCTTTTATTGGACACATGTAAGATAATTTTTTCTTAATAAATTTAATGTTGGAAGACAGATGGAACAATGAGGTTAAAAATTGTTGACCATGGCTCCATGAGTGGGGGAAAAGTTTGAGTTACCTCAAAGATGATTTTTACAAGTGGTAGAAGTGGAATTTAACCACTAGCAACCTTAAAAATCATGGATCTGTAAATCTATGAATTTCCCCAAGGAGGGAATGAAAGACCTAGGCACAAGATTGTATATATATACAACAGATGTGGGATGGAGGAAGTTGCTTAGTATCTTGAGAATGGAAAATTGTTTGTTTTTATGAACACTCTTAGTGTGAGGAAAAGTATTTTCTAATATATTGATGGGGATTATAACTAAGGAGGATCATTCAGTTTTCCCTTATGGACTCATGGTTAGGATAGGGGTGAGTAGGACAAGTGATCTTGGTTGTTTTGTTCTACAGTTGGGTGGAACGTGGTTGTTCCATTTTTGTTCCAGCATCAGTTTTCAAATATGTATCCTAGCTTGTATTCCTTTTTCATATTATATTTATGGTTTTTATTTTTTAGGAATATGTTTACTGTGTATATATAAGTGAAATCAAATCTTAAGGGACTATATAAC
>JASDQU010014433.1:24799-37766 GCA_032191745.1 Picea mariana
ATTTCTGCAGTCCAGTTGTGTATTACAGTGCGTAAATTTTTAAAGATAGTCACACTCCAAGTGAATCGTGAGGTGAAAACTCGCTGCACTCCAAGTGAATTGTGAGGTGTGGACTGGCCACACTCTAATGGTAGCGTGAGGTGCAAAAATGCGCATGATTTTCTTCTTGGAAATTTTTAAGGTATGGTTCTTTGAAAAAGTAAAGGTGGAGGAGTTAATTAAAGTAAAAAAAAAAAAAAAATTTAAGTAAAGAGTCATGTGGGTGGATAAGTTAAAAAGACGGATGATTATGGAGTAAAACTTTTATTTATAAAAAAATTTATCAAACCTTTTTTATATATTATTAAAAGGTTTTATGGAAAATATATAAATTTGTATTATTATAAACCTTTTGTGGTTAACCTTTAACCTTATTTATTAAGGATCCACATTTAACCTTATTTATTATTTCTCCACATTTAAAAGGATTTTATAAGAAATGGACATTAGGATATTTTTTGCGTGAATGGCTAAGATGCAGAGTTTGAAGTTTGAAGTTGAAAAGTTCAGCGGTAAAATCAACTTTGAGCTTTGGAAGTTCAAGATGTGGGATTTATTGGTGCAACAAGGGTTGCAAAAGGGCAGGCAAGTCAAAGAAACCAGCAGCCATGATAGAATGGGAATGGGAAGATCTGGATGTGAAATCTCTTAGTACCATTCGTTTATGTCTGGCAGATGAGTTTTTGTTTAATATTGTAGGAGAGGATACAACATCGGGCTTATGGAGCAAGTTGGAAAGTCTATATATGACGAAGTCCTTGACAAGCAGAATCTACTTGAAGATATGGTTGTACAGTTTGCAGATGAAAGAAGGTACAAAAGTGGTTGACCATTTAAATATCTTCAGTACCCTTATAGTTCAATTGACTAGTATGGAAGTTAAATTCGAAGATGAGTATAAGGCTATTACACTATTGTGTTCATTTCCTGAGTCTTGGGATAATCTAGTCACCTCTATTATCTTTAGCTTAGAAAATGTTTTAGATTATGACTCTGTTGTGGGAGCTTTGTTGGCTGAGGAGATGAGGAGAAAATCTAGTAAAGAAACCTCAACTTTAGAAGCGATGTTGGTCAGAGGTCGAACTAAAGAGCAGAATGAGAGAAGTTTTTCTCGATCTAATTCAAGACACAGAAAGGGTAAAGAAAATTGTTGGTACTATGGAAAAACATGACATCTCAAGAAAGATTTCCTAAAGAGAAAGGAATCTGAGGAAAACTCTACGAAGGAAGCAAATTTGGCTGTAACAAATTCAGGTATAATTGATCAAGTTTTATCCATTTCTAATCATTTACAATATCAAGAAGAATGGAAGTCAGATTCAGGTGCCTCCCACCACATGTGATCACATATAAATTGGTTCATTTCTTACCAATCTGTTGATGAGGGTGTAGTGTTTATGGGAAATGGCATTTCCTGTAAAACTCTTGGGGTTGGAAGTATTAGAATTAGGATGCCCGATGGTATTGTTAGGGAATTAATGGATGTTAGATATGTACCTAAGCTTAAATCAAATTTGATTTCATTAGGAGTGTTCGATTCTTGTGGATATAAGTATAGAGGTTAAGGTGGAGCTCTCACATTGTCGAAAGGGAATTTAGTAGTGATGAAGGCAACAAAGGTTGATAACCTTTATAAGATATAAGGGAGTATTGAAGTGGCATCTGAAGTGACAGATATATCTTCTTGTTTATGGAAGAAGCATCAAGGTCATAAGAGCAAGAGCGAATTGCAGGTACTGGTAAGTGGTAAATCATTTACAGATTTAAAATCTTTGTTTCTGAATTCCTACTTGTTTTATATCTCTGCAAGTTATGATGGTGGTTGTTAGTGCTAGAAGTTGCCCCTATACTACTATAGGGTCAATCCTAGCACATCTTCAGTTATTGCAATGATTCTATAAATAAGGATGTGTTTGGATTTTGAAATAAGGTGGATCAGGTAGATGATAAGAGAAAGAATAAGAGAAACAAGCTAAATGCAAATCAGTTAAAACACCATTGGGCATGGAGTCAAGTAAACACCCTGTTAGATTCAAGGCCAGTGAGTTGCATATCAGACAAAATACTTATATGACGGTGGATGGAAGAATGGAGAACGTGACAAATAGTAGAACATCCACCAAATAGAGATTCTCTTTGCAAAATGGATTTGAAAAGTACTCAAACAAAGCACATAAGCACCAAGAAGATGACAACAAATTCTTTGTTGTTTAAAAATATATTGTTCATGGACAGCCATTGATTCTCAATGTCTATAATTCATTCAAGAAAGAGGGGGAAAAAAAAAGAATGTAAAACGAAAAGATCACAATCTGATAAAACAATACACAGGGATGTTCAATGTCATAAATGAATATTTAAATAAATGCCCATAGGCTTACAATAATTCCTACACAGGCCTCTTCCCAAATTCCCCTCTCGGGCCTCCTCTCAAATTTCCCCCCTTCCACTTGTTTATTACAGAACGTTATTTTAAATAGAAAGATACAATCAATAGATCATTCCTATCTGCTAGGAAATAATCATAACAATCCACCAAGAATAAAAACAGTCTATGATTTGTATGCAAGAAATATGGGACAGCTAAGTCAAATGCCTTCCTATCTGCGTCCTTAAAATCTGGAGATGTGGAACTAATTGATTTACTGTTGAAAATCTGGAAATGATATCTTTGATTGCCATCTTCCCTACCACCTGTGCATTTGTTGTCCCTTTTGCAATCTAGATTTGACTGTCTGCCACATATTTTTTACTGTTGATCTTTTGAGGTCGAATTCCCTTTTAATGTTTCCTTTCAAACTAGTTCTACCTACTACGTATCTCATTCTCATCCTTAAACTATTAAGATTTAGAGTCTTGTTTATCCTGTGGCTGAAATGGAGGAGCTGGAATGGATGTGATAGAACTTCTTCAAGGCAATATTAGACATCGAATTGGAAGTCACTGGAGTGATGGATTGTACAATAGCATTTGTAGTTTGGAAAACTAAAATTGCTCACAGAAATGGAAGATGGTATTGCACAAGGAACACCTAGGGGTTTCAATCTATTACCCTAATGGATATTTCTTGGCCCTATGGGAATAGGCTTGGGTACAAGAACACAATTTCCAATAGACCTTATGTGTAAAGTGGAAGAATATGGTGCACGGATAACTTTTGTCGAATTAAAAAAAAAATCCTAGTTTTGGTGAGGGCATTCTCAAGCTTGAGGGCTTTGCAGCAAAAGTTACAGGAAAAGTATTGCTAGAATTACTTGGAGGATCCTTGGAACTAAAAATCATACTATTACTAGCAATTCTTATAGAATCATCTTTTCTAGGTAAGTGCACTGCCATTGTGTTTCAAAATTCTTGGTTATTCTTGCCACATTGAGAAATGGTTGAATTTGCAGATGTACCTGCCCTTGTGGTGGGTTCAAATTGCTCCTAAGATGTGTGAGTCAGAAATATTGAACTGTTGTCTGTTGAGGTAGCAAAAACCATTGAAGAATGAAATGCAGACATCCGATGGAAAAACTGTACACAAGATGTACCAAGAGGGTTCCCATTTCTGTCAGAGTCTGTTGTCCCAAGCACAACTTTCTTTGGCATTTCAAATAGAGCCTTCCTTTCCTGTAAAATATAGTTGCTCTCTGAACCTCCAATCCCACATATAAATGAAGAGCTTTCTCGATTTGATGACCTCCAACCTTATCTTTTGAGCATAATAGTCATAATGCAATCTCCTCCATGATAACCTCACTGAGATTCAAATCAAGAATCTGTTCATATTCCAACTATGCTTGGTTATGGAATTGCTTCATTCTTCTATATTTGAAAATATGAACCAAGCTATTTGAAGAACTTGCATAGATATGGTGGGTAGGATGAGGAGGAGCAGTTGGTGGTTGTGTTTTAGAATTTGTTGTTGGCTTGGACGATGGCAAAACATGGCGAGAAAATTGATGAAGAGGTGAATGCAAATGTGCTCGTATTGGAGGTGCTAAAATAGTTGGGGTAATTAGTGGATAAGGAGAGCTATCCAAAGGAGAAGGAGGGCTATCCAATGGAGAAGGAGAAGATGGTGTTGAAAACTTTGCAAATGAAGAATAGGAACGTGTAGACCGTGGTGATTTCACTATTGAAGGCCATTGGGATGGATGAGAAAAATATCCTCTTACACACTGATGATGACAGGGGACTCCCACTATGGCTCCGAGATGAGGAAGTGGATAGACATCGAGGCAAATAAAATGACTCCTCATCAGACAAATTAGTGGATTTATTAGGATGAGGTCTCTTTGCAAAGGGATGAAGAAGCTCAATTTCAGGACTCTGTCTGAGAAATCGATCTTCAATCTCTTCGCCATTGGGAATGTTGAATTTAACCCCAATTGGGAATACAGAATACAACCCCTATTCTATATAACACCTCTGCATTTTCTTCATAGCATTTATCTGCAAAAACTTGACAAATCTCAGCCTTATTTCTCCCTGAAAACCTTACTGGCTTTGAGATAGCATTGGGAGCTTTAACACCTACTAAATCGTTAAGACAAGGATCTGTTAACAAGATCTTTGCTTATCTATCGATGAGGTCTCTTTTTGGTCATAACGCGTGCCAAATGTATTGACAAGAATTTGACTCATGTTGTGTGGTTGTAACTTGATGTATCACATGGCGATCATAAGAATTGGGCATACAATTTTAACATGTGGCTTGGCCATGAGAATTGGGCATGTGGGCTTTGGTAGGTGTGGGTAACTTGATATATAGTGTGACTTTGATTCAACTATCAATGATCTTTATCTATGGAAATGTTTACATAGATTTATCAACAAAGAATAGATAGGATGAGAACGTAAAATTAGGATATTAAATGGTGCGGTCTAATGTTTAGCCTTCTAAAAACATGCACCACTTTTGCTTAGGAATTTTTTAGAATCGGAATATACATTTCATTTCATGGTACAAAGAATGCATTAAAAACTAGGGTTTAGGAAATGCTGACAATGTTTTTGAATGCAGGTAAAAGCGATCGACAAGAGCTTTGATGAAAAACTAGAAGCATGATACTGGCCAAAAGACACTTTTCGGCGCTACAGGAATAACCCCATTCCTGCAACAAGGAGAAAATTGAATATTTAGTATCTGGATACTAACAGTGGCATAAAGGGATGTTGTGTGTGGGATCCTACTTCTCAAACGTTCATCATTGATAGAGATATAGTATGTATGGAGCAACCAAAATGGTTGATTCAAGATCGCAACGTTAAATTTGTTTGCATGCTAGAAAATTCATTGTATGGCCTAATGGTACCCAGGCAAATATAAAATATGTTTGAATCCTTCATAGTGAGTCAGAATTTTTCAAAGGGTAGGAATGACTATACAATTTATAGTACATTCACAATATTGATGTTATTTTTTGATTATATGCTCAATGCAAGCTGAAGCGTGGATAAAATCAGTAAGAAATTGACTCAGGTGGACAGGACAATTCAAATGAGGGATCAAGAAGCAGCAAAACAAATTATGGGCATGGAAGTACATAGAGATGGTAATGGTAAGCTCTATTTGGATTTCAGTATGAACATTATAAAACCAGTTTTTATCCCTCTTGCTTTCCATTATAATTTTTCTTCAATCATAGGGCATGTCTATAAAGAAGAAAAGGTCATGTCTCGTGTAATTTCAGTAGGAGATCTGTTGTATGTGATGAAATGGTTGAGACCAAATGTTTCACATGCTAATGATGTTGTCAAATACGTGACAAATTCAGGTGTTGTAGTGAAAAGTGTGCTTCAGCGTTTGAGAAGCACAAATGTCACCTATAATGGTTACACTGAGATGGTCTATGATAATTGTGATGTATATTTTATAGGTGTTTTGGATAGGAGGAGATCTATCACTAAATATGTCTCACAACACAGTTGTGGAAGACATGTTGGAGGTGGAGTGACCCCTCAGGAAATCCAAACTCGTGCAAGTCACACAGGCAAGATCATGAAACCAATTTTATTAGAGAAGTTGCAGTGTTGCTTGGTTTCTCTTGGCTTGCAGAAGAGGTGATGAACAAAAGGAAGGAGCAAGGTATTAGTTTAATTGTTGTCAAGGTGGAGATTGTTTGGATTTGGTGACAACGAATTCCTCTAATGACAGATTTGGATCCTATTATTCTGCGTTGGTTACAACCAAATAGACCAAGTTAGAATATGGATAGGGATTGCATTTATTAATCAGTTTCTTGTGTGAATGCATAAATTCATGTAAGCCTGTAGAGGCAAAATGACTAAGTGTGAGAGACAGAGTGAGAACTTGCCAATCTGATGTAATATCCATGATCTGAATAATAAGACAATTGTTGCCTATGCTTATTGGACATAGCCCAATGTTTGGGTGAACCACGTGAAATCCCTATGTTCTTATTTGTATGATTGTAAATTATCGCATGTGAATTGTGTTTTCCGCATTAAAAATTCTAACAGAGATGAGAATTGAATGTAGATATGCAACCCATATGTTTAACTTGATGATGACGTACAAGATCTGGGAGAAGATTGAACTTCATCTCACAAAATCTGAATTAAAATGTTCATCTTGTTTGTCTAGCTCAATCTTCAAAGGCATGGTGGATTCTGCACTGTTAACCTTCTCTTTAGCACCAAAGGAATGGTTGAATTGCTCGGGGTGAGCATGTAACTCATGATGCAACTCAAAGTAAGATCCTCGATTGACACCACATGAAATATGATATGTTCCTCTACAATCATAGACTGAGCAATGCTAACATGAACCAACCCTTGCAATGCAAAAGAAGCACAAATGTTTTTGTCTCCTTGATCGCACTTCAACAGCAGAAACACCATCAATTGGCTCCATATAATCAATGTTCAAAAGAATGCTTCATTCATATACAATGCACAAACCATGTGTGCTCATTTTGCAGAATTTTTTGTTGGCTTGAGTGTGCCACCATTTTTACAACAAATTGCACAACAAATATGTTCATTTGCTCTACCAAAAAGCTCACATTTTCTGCAAAGCCAATGTGGGCATTGCAAGAACAACTGAAACCACAAGCGCTACAAAATCACTCATTTCTTCGGGAGCAATCATAAGTGCTACCAAATGAGCGAATAGGCTCATGATTTGGCACGAAAATTATAAGGTGCCAACACTTTCATACGTGTAGATAGTGCATTTGAATTATAGAAAACACGATGCTATCGTGAAGTTGAATTTATAAATAAAGAGGACTGTATTTCTAGATTTGAGCACTTTGTGTTTTCACTAAGGGTTCATGTAGAGACCTTGAGTAGGGCCCACTCAAGGGAATGGAATGAACCCTCATTTTTGTAACATTCTCATTTTGTAGTAGTTTACAATTTCTTGTAGTAGTTTCATACAATTTATTATAGCAGTTTTACTTATTTTCTATCATTTCCTTTTAAGCCATTTCAATTCTACAATTCCATTTTTTGTTTATTGCATTTACAAATCTTTAAATTATAGTGCTTAGCATCTTGGTTAATCTCATTGGAATCTGAAATAATAATTGTTTACATTGTTAAAAGATTGGATGATCTTATCCATGATGTCTTCCTCTTCACAAAGAATAGAATAGCGATAATCACTTCCCTCATCCCCTACTCTTGACTTGGGATGTAGGAGTGATTTTCACTAGCCTAAGTGAGTGAAGATATAGAAGATAAGAAACTGAGACTGAACATCTTGTTTACTATTGGATTGAATTATGCACTCTTTTAGTTTCACCATCACTTCATTTCCTAGTTTATAGACATTTTGCACAGGGTTCTTTTGAATCGATTATTGTAGTTGACTTAAGGTACATGATGGTGAAGAAGTTGTTATTCCTATGACACATTACCTAACTAACTACTAAGACCTATGTTGATTCAATCCTATAGAAGCCAACTAAGTGACCCTATAATCTCACTTTCTTCTCATTAGCAAAGGGGGTGAAGGTTATGAGCATAGTTGCTTAAGGGAAAAGGAAAACAAAATATTCAAATCATCCTTAGGTTACACATCATTCATGAAGTTTACAAGTCAAATTGTACTACTATAGTTGCACATAGATTCCATGGTACCTCATCAAGGAAGCACACCCCTCACTTGATAAATTAAAGGCAAACCAAGGAGTTCAACGATCTTATTGTGATTCTTTGGCCCATCACTTGCATCATTTATTGACACCTTGATTTCAAAATATGAAAAACGATTATATCAAATAAATTTCTATACTACATGGATTTGTACATCGTTCTTATCTCCCAAAACAATGGATTTCCAATTGACAAGTTTGTTGGATATTACAATGGGGTTGATATTGAAATCATTGGTTAAGTTGTTTTGATACAATTACAAAGTTTAAATTTAATATGGATAGGTTATAATCACGTTATAATAGGTGTTCTTGGGATGGGAATTATCCTTTTAAAATCTTTATGTGTGGCCTTTAAAATTTTGGAATTCTGAAACAATTTATCCCAATTGGATGACACATTCACTAGATTATCCATCTTCTACATTTATATTTGCATGTTTTCACATAATTTTTGAAATGAATTGCAAAGTGGCAATAGTATCTGAAAATATTGTGGGAAAGAAAGAAGCAAGGAATTTTAATTTTTGGTGATTATAAACCTTGTTGCTTGGGAAGAAAAAAAGAACCATTTATATTGCAACACATAATCTATTGCTTCTTGATTGGACCAAGGGCCTAATAATGACAAAAACCAACATAGATCATCATTGATCGAAGAAAAAACACTACCTCGGATAAAAAAATTACCTATTTGTTGTGTGGAGATAACCTATTGGCTTGGAGGCATGTGAGGATTCAGTCGATCTTCTTTAATTATTGGTTGAAAGTGTCAAATGAGTTTTGTCCAAACCGTTTCATTTTTTTTAAACTCTTGGTTGATATTTGTTGGATGTATGGGTTGACCTGGGTTCTACCTTAGTTTTCCAACAAATCCCTTTTCACCATCAGCCCTTCTGGTAAACCAGAAGGCTACACCGTGCACAGAGTGCACAACGTAGTCTCACCTGAGATGGCTTATGGGTGATTTCATGACCCAAGTGTCATCAATCAGGGAAGGGGTTGGGGATGTTCTACTTCTTCTACTCTTACTTTAACATGCATTCAACCATAACATTCATTAGAACTACTATTCTATCCATTCAATAATATTCATTATTCATGATTATTCTAGTGCGCGTTGTCAAGAAACCCTAACAAATGCATTCATCTATCCATTCATTCATAATTGCAGAAACAAAAAAAATCATTCAGACACATTGCAACACAATATTTTATCGTGGTTCACCCCCATGGGCTACGTCCACAAAGATCTTCTTCTTTGTTCATTCCTCATCAAAACAATGTTGTGTGCATTACATCAAAGGGTGCATTTAGAATGCACATAAGTTTATTGGTGAGGCGGACCAGTGTCGCACAAAGCTCCAAATCTTGTGACCTAACCCTCAATTACATATCAAGACTGACTCCATCTGAGCTCCACATCTCTCAAAAAAATACATACTTCGACTCAGAACTCAAAAGGACACTCAAAGTACTCCGCTCATGCAAAAGTTCAATGAAAAGATATGTATCTAGATGCCTCATCCATCCTTTATTTATACTACCAAATGGGTAAAAACCCTTACATTATGACTCAAAAACCCTAATCCTAAGTAGACTCAACTTCTCCACATTCCAACTGCCTTCCGCGCAGTTGGTCTTCATCCTTTCTTTGACTCTACGTTGATCTTCCTTCTTTCTCGGTGCCCTACTTTCTTTACTTTATGTCACATTGTTTCCCTTTTTTCCTAGCGTGAGCTACTTCCTTTGGTCGATCTAGTTTCCTCGTTTGTTTCATTGAACCCCAACATTTCCTGCTCCAACAATATCTTAATATATTCTCAACCGAGTTTAGAATATTCTTAATTGAGAATTTGTCCAAAGAATCTAGACTCTTGACCAAAAGTACTATAATCATGGTTCAATTTCAATCTCACCCGAGAAATTGAACTCTCAACAGAGGAATTTGTTTATGCACTAAAACTCTTGGATAAAAAAAATTAACTCAAGGTAAACCTACGCAAAATCTCAGTCGAGAAATTATAATATTCTTGGTCAAGATAACAATTGACTTTTTTCTTGACCAAAGAAAATGAAATTTACAATTCCTCACTATACCACATTCCTCAACTTCCCTTATACGTTGTTGTTATAGAATAAAACATAATTGTTCTTAATCGGGTGCCTTTTCCAAAGTCTTGCTCCCAAACCTTCCCATTGATCACTTCACATATCTTACAACTAATTTGTTCCTCAAAACAAAATTGGGGAACTACTTCAGCATAAGATAACCACATCAATTTCCAAAGATGTGCCACAATGTCCAAGTCTAACTAGAAATATAACTTGTCTAAAGGTTGATTATCTAATTTCATATAAGAACCCATTGGTGTACCTAATTTGAAGAATCAAATATGTTTCATGTTCTCTAAGCCCCTTGTGTTAAGGTTCTAAGTTATTATTAGGTTTCTTTTCAATTTACTAGATAACCATAGCATAGATATGATCACTAAGAAATACACAATCAGAAGAGACACATAATTTATCTTGGGAAACCCTCATGGGGGAGAAAACCCAGAAAAATCTTCTTTAGTATAGATAGCCAATACAATGCTGAGAGAATAAAACAAACACTACAGAAAGTCCTCTCCCAAGAATGCTCCTCTCTCTCTCTTCCTTCTTCTCCAACTGCAGCTCCAAATTTGTGCTCTGATGAACAAGTGAGTGAGTGAATAAATGAGGTGCTAGCCTCTCTTATTTATACAATCTGGCAAGCATTGAACTAGGGTGTCTTTTCACTGGTTGGGCTGACTTCTCATTCTGGGTGGTTATAACCACTTTAATATATTATGGTTGTGTTGACTTCTCATTCTGGGTGGTTATAACCACTTTAATATATTTTGGGGCCGAATTTTCATTTAGCCTATTACAATTAGGGTTTGACCAATCTGCAAAAGGGGATTTGGTCATTTACAATACCTGACATGATCAATCCACAAAAGGGGATTGATCTAATGAATAATACATCAATAATAGATAGAATACTCTTTGCAGTTACAATATTTCAACACTCCCCCTTAACAAGAAGGGTATTCTACAACAGCATCAGGCAAGAGAGAGGGCAACATCATCAACAACATCTTGGAACATTGATTGACATATCTATAAATCATCAGAAGTTTTTCTCATCATCAATATCATCATTCACAGCAGGGAGCTGGAATGGCATCATCATCCTCATCAACATGAGGATAAGGTAACATCATCATCATATTCAGCGTGAGGCTAAAGTAACATCAAAATCTTCAGCATGAAAGATGAAATAACATCATCAACATCATAATCATCTTCAGCAAGGAGCTGAAGTGGCATCATCATCTTCTTCTTCAACAAGAAGCTGAAGTGGCATCATCATCATCATCTTTAGCAAGAGGCTGAAGTGGCATCAACTTCAGCAAGAGGCTGAAGTGACATCATCATCATCAACTTCAGCAAGAAGCTGAAGTGGCATCATCATCATCAACTTCGGCAAGAAGTTGAAGTGGCATCATCATCATCAACTTCGGAAAGAAGTTGAAGTGGCATCATCATCATCAACTTTAGCAAGAGGCTGAAGTGGCATCATCATCATCAACTTCAGCAAGAGGTTGAAGTGGCATCATCATCATCAACTTCAGCAAGAAGCTGAAGTGGCATTATCATCATCAATTGCATCAACATGGATTAGTATAACACTAATACATCATCATCATCAATAACCGCACAAGGCTGATACAACATCAAAAACAACAATATCACATCACAAAGGCTGCAGCATCATCAAAAACAACAACATTACAGCACGAAGGCTAGAGCATCATCAACATAAGCACTAGGTTGAGAGGCTTTTAGCACGAGGTTGGCATCACAGCACGAAGTTGGCTACACAATATCATCAGCACAAATATGGCATCACAACACGAGGTTGGCACATCATCATAGCATGAGGCTGACACATCATCAGCACTAGGCTGGCATCACAACACTTAAGCTGGCACATCATCATAGCACGATCCTAACACATCATCACAACACAAGGATGGAACATCATCACAACACAAGTTTGGCACGTCATCAACACGAGGTTGGAATCATAGCAATTAAGTTGGCACATCATCACAGCACGAGGCTGGCACATCATCACAGCAATTAAGCTAGAATTGCAACACTAGGCTGACACATCATCACAACGATTAAGCTAGCATCACAGCACTAGGTTGGCACATCATCACAACAATAAATTTGGCATCACAGCACTAGGATGGCACATCATCACAGTAACTAAGTTGGCAACAACAACATTTTGTGATACTCTGACAGTCCCTAAGGAGTTGTCCAGGAATCATAAGATTCCTTAGGATATAAAATCCTAACGGAGCTACCACATGGCACTCTGACAGACCGTCCTTACTATACCTTCGGGATCTGCCCAGGAATCATAAGATTCCTTAGGATTATAAAAATTCTAACGGAGCTACAACTACTGATCAGGATACCATAGTATCATCAACATTACTCCCCCTTTCGAGGGAGTTCCTTTCGGACTATACTAATATTATCTCGAAAGTTCTCAAACTTTACACGAAATAGAGGCTTGGTCAACACATTAGAAACTTGTTCATTTGTGCTAACATATTGGAGCTTTATGGCTCCTCTCTGCAACATATCACGAATGAAGAGATATTGGATCTCTATGTGCTTTGACTCAACATGGAACACATTATGTCCATACAACTCTAGTTACCACATAGGATCACAGTGGCTTCCATCTCCAAATCAAATAGATATGTCAACAACAT
>JASDQU010014433.1:67071-81497 GCA_032191745.1 Picea mariana
CTGGCAGCGTCAAAGGGATAAGAGGAAGGTGGATGGAGACATCATTAAGGATAGCGTTGAAGTGCATAGTTGTCTGTGTGAAGAGCAATCTTGAATGGAAAATGTAAATTGGGCGATCTGAAACCAAATACACTCCTTGTGTGATAATTTATTATAAGTCATTTTATGTTTAATTCATCAAACAAGATATGGTTGAGTGTGAGAGAATAGATCAATTCCCTATGCATGAATTTGTGAATTTAGCAGACCATCTCATCCTATAAACAAATGCAACAATGAATTATCAAAACAATACGAAATAAAGCAAGAAACGAATCATCTATTCATGGGAAAAGAAATGTAGTGCAACTTATTTACAAATGAAAGAAAGACTACCTACTGTTGAAATGTAAAGAGAATACTACAATTTACAAAACATAGAACAGAGCAGTCGTGGGCCGAGTTGGTGGGCCCTCCCAACCGACATCACGCTGCCTAGGAAACTACAGATCAAGTATGGTTACCACTACAACCAGTTCTCCAAAGATACCAACATATCATTATATTTTTAAAAAAGTCTCAGAAGTACATCAACAGTTGCAGATATCAATAATCCAGACTTCATAAATTGAAACAATAAAAATCTCCCTTGGCTTACAATAATTACATTATATTTATGCAGACTTATTTAGTATCGATGTGTACAAAGAGAATCTGACTGGATATTTTGAGTAGCGATGATATTGGACCCAATATCTTCAAAATATATGTGAGAGAATATTTATCAACCAAATATTTGATGTTTAAACCAAGACTCATCAAATCTAGGCGTTACATTCAGTTTTTTTCCAAACCTGGGTGCATCCCGAAATTTGTGCAAATGTCAGTCGAAGAACCATCGATAAATCCTCAAAATTTCATTTGTTTGGAAAACGATCCTCATGAGACCCAATTTGCCATGCTAGAAACAAAACCCATGTTCCAAAGTCTTCTAATTTGTCTTCGTCTACACGAAAATTGAGGGCGAAGTTGACTGTCTAGAAATTTTATTGATTTGGCTTAATTATTCCCCCTGAGTTGGAGGTCCACACGTGCGACCTGGGTGGATTTTGGCCCATGAGTCGGCATGTCGACGCCACTGCGAAGAAAACCTATGTTTCTGAATTTTTCCAAAAAACACTCAAATATGCTAAACAATCACTAGTACCAAAATGAGAGTGTTGAGCGGGAATGCTGAACTACAGTAACGGTACAAGAATGTTGATCGTGCTAGTACAAGAATCACACTTCACAAACCATCATAACTAAATCATGATATAATCATCTTTTAACAACTAAAAATATAGAAAAGACGATGTATTAACCACATTGGATATAATGACGAATGATGGCGTTTAGTTAGGGTTTATGGTGTGTATTAACAACAAAATGCAGGAAAAGGTGAATTAATGAATGTTTTTGTACAACGAAAAAAATGGGAAAAGTGGAGCTCAATAGGTGGTATGTGGAATGTCACATAACTCCTCACGGTTAGAAAGTTATGGCCATGAGAAGTTGAAGAACCCAGGTTTGGGTAATGGACCCAAGTTTTTTTGATGGATAATGGTATGTGTTTTAATATATTTGAAGGCAAGACTATTCTAGATGGATAGTACATGTCATACCATTTCTGGTGGTATGTGGAACGTCACATAACTCATCATGGTTTGAGAGTTATGGCCTTACGAAGTTGGAGGACACTCATATGTTGGTTTGAAACCCCAAAAGGTCAAAGAATTCAAAGAGCTTGCAAAGAAGAAATTATTATTTAAATGATAAAGTAAAGTGACAAAGTCAAGAAGGATTATTTAAATAATAAAGTGAAGTGACAAAATCAAAGAAGATTATTTAAATGATAAAGTGAGGTGACAAAGTCAAGGAGGAATATTTAAATGATAAAGTAATGGAGAACTTTCTAATTATGGAAAGTGGTTAACCCTAAAAATGAGGAAAATAGGTTAAGTGACCTATAAATGGATTAAGTGACCTAGAAATAGGTTAAGTGACCTATAAATAGGTCAAGTGACCTAGAAATGGGTTAAGTGACCTAGAATATGCTTCTAAGGAAGATATTTGGAGAGTATAAATAAGAGGCAAGGCTCTCTCATTTTAAAACACACTTGAGCATATTGAATATAAAATGGGTTAAGTGACCTAGAAGATGCTTCTAAGGAAGATATTTGGAGAGTATAAATAAGAGGCAAGACTCTCTCATTTTAAAACACACTTGAGAATATTGAATATATATATGTGACTGAGGTAACCAAAGGATATCTAAGCCGAATTTCAGAGAGAAGGTGAAGTAACGAAGGCTAGAATTCAAGGGAGGATAAATTCTTTTGATGATGCTTTCTAAGGTATGTTATTTATAGGTCATCTCACCATTTTCACAATAACTTTTTTTCTAGAATGATTCAGATCATGAAATTGATAGGCCATTGAGGAAACATATACAAGTATCTATGGTAAAAACTTCATCTTATGGTTCGTTGTATTTTTGGAGTTACACTCCTCGGAAAATAGGGTTTGTGGCTAATCCTGAAACTAGTCTAAAATAGGTGTTTCGGGTAAAAATGTAATAACTTCTTCATAACAGATCAAAATTTAGTAAGACCAAATGTGTTGGTTAGAGTACATTCTGTAGTATGTTGTGTAACATTTTCATATCCATTCAACAAATATTCTATGCTAGGCACACTCTACAAGGTCGCTCTCTAGAATAAGCCACAATTCAACAAGGTATGCCATTTTTGCTATAACTCCTTTTTCTGAGAGGTTACAAGTAGTGACACCTGGAAGAATTGCATAAAACAAACTTAAGAAAACTGTGTACTATTTTCATATCTTTATTCATCACAGGTACATAGTTATGATTATTTCAAGTTAGGGTTGTTGACTAATCCCAAACTAGTCATGTGAGAGTAAAGAAAAGTTTGATGAAAATGCTAGTCTCTTGTTGTGAAAGTTAATGAAGGTTTTCAGGTATGTGATCATATACATAAGGTCTATTATAGAGTTACAAATCATATTTGGATGATGAAATTGATTAGGGATTTTGGTTAAGGTACATGTTGGGTACATGGTTGAGACAATTAGTTGATGAGTTAGCACATACATGAGGTGTATAGTTGATGATGTTGGTACATATTGATGAGTCATAGTTGATGAGTAGTTGATACATGATTGGTACATGGTTGGAGGCACTTGTTCGTAGTATTGTTGACACATGGTTTATGGATGATGTAGCATACTAGTATTGATATATTATTAGAAGCACATATTGATCTTGGTGATGATTATGAGTTGTTGTGTTATGGTTGGTTGATGCACATATTTGAGAGTTGTCTTGGTGATTGATCTTGGTGAGTAGATATTATTTGGTTGATAAGATTGATGAGACATATTGTTGTGATAGGTTGTTTGGACAGGTTGTTGTGACAGGTTATTTGTACAGGTTTGGTGCATGGTTGATGCACTTGTTCATGGTACAGGATTTTTACAGGTTTGGTGCATGGTTGATGCACTTGTTCATGGTACAGGATTTTTACAGGTTTGGTGCATGGTTGATGCACTTGTTCATGGTACAGGTTTTGTATAGGTTGGTGCATGGTTGATGCACTTGTTTATGGTACAGGTTGATTGGTACAGGTTTACAACAGTATATCTCATAGTGATAGTGTGGCAGTGGTTCCATCATTATACTTATATGTTAGGGCGGTTGGACAGGGAAAGGACAAGTGGTTGTAGCCACCTTCCAGTTGTAGCCGAAGAATATAGGGGGTTGTAGCCTCCTTTTGGTTGTATACAGAGAATTGGGGAGTTGTATTTTCCTTCAAGTTGTAGCCTGAGAAACTAGGGGGTTGGATCCTCCTTCCAGTTGTAGCTAGAAAACAAATGAAGTTGGTGCTTCCAATGAATGTAATTATTCAACACATATAAGAAAAAGAATTATGTGGTTTTCACCTACTTTGGGTTGCCACGTAAAACATTGGTGTACTGTGTATGTGTATGATTTTTCATTTGTTCATTGCTTATTTACTCTGCAGTTATTGGATGATAATGCTACATTTATATAACACTTGGATTATATGGTTCAAAATGATTCAATTTCTCTATTATTGATTCACCCCCCCCTCTTAGTAATCCAACAGATGCATCCTCATATCCTCTGTTTTTCCATTTGACCAAATATTCTAGATATTCCTTGTTGCGATTTTTTCTACCAATCCTTGTGGCCACAATTTCTTCCACTTCCTCATCTCGCTTGGCTGGTATTTGTTCCCATCCATCCAGAGTACTTTCATGATCACCATTTTCTCCTTCATGGAACTCATACAAATCAATAACATTGAATGTTGGAGATATATTGAACTTGTCTAAAAGTTCCAACTTATAAGCATTATCAGAAATTTTCTTCAAGATTCTGCATGGTCCTATTTTTTATACTTAAGTTTGTTATAAGTACCTCTGGAAATCGCTTATTTCTCAAGTGAGCCATGACTAACTCACCTTCTTTAAATATTTTTTTTCTTTGTTGCAGGTTTATCCTCAGTTTATACTTTTTATTTCTTTCATGTAGTTTTGCTTCACCTGCTCATGTAATTCCTACATAATGTCTGCAAAATCGCTAGCATCAACACTCCTTTTATCTCCTAGATCCAGTAAATCAGTCAAATCTACCACCCCTTGAGGTGACCTTCCATAAAAAATTAGGAATGGGATCTTCCCTGTATATCTATTCACTGAATCGTTGTAAGAAAATTTAGCTTGTGCTAAAACTAAATACCATTGGCTAGGAGTTTCGCCACTCAAACTTCTCAACAAGTTTCATAAACTTTGGCTCACCACCTCGATTTTTCCATCTATTTGCGGAGGATAGGTTGAACTGTATAGAAAATTAGAACCCAACCGTTTCGAAAGTATCCTCCAAAAGTGACCAAGAAATATCATGTCTCTGTCTGAAGTAACACTCCTTGGTAGGCCATGTAATTGTACCACTTCTCTGAAAAAAAGGCAACCACTTCACTAGCATCACTTTTCTTCTTACATTCTACAAAATGTGCCATTTTTGAAAACCGATCTACTACTACCATCACAGAATCATACTTCCTCTATGTCATAGGAAACCCTAACACAAAATCCATGCTTACATCTTCCCATGGTCTTTCAAGTACCAACAATGGAGTGTAAAGTCCTGTATTTTGACTTCTACCCTTAGCTAATTGACAAACTCTACAACACTCAACAAATTTTATGACATATTTGTTGATGTTGGGCCAAAGTATTGTTCTTTCACCAATGATGTGTTTTTTTCCATGCCACAATGTCCTCCTAAACCTCCATTGTGCAACTCTCTAATGAGGTTCAACCGTATCGAGCTCTGTGGAACACATAATTGTTTGTTCTTAAACAAGAAGCCTTCTTGAATGTGATACTATAAGAATGGATTTCGATCCATACTCCATGGTTCTTTGCATGCCTTCCAAGCCTTTGCAAAATATGCATCCTCTTCATACAACCCTTTCACACATTCCAAACTTACCACTACAACTGACATTGTGTTTAGCAATATTGTCCTCTAACTTAATGCATTAGCAAACTTGTTTGACTTCCATGACCTATGTTTAAAAATAAACGTATAAATTTTTAAAAACTAAACCCACTTAGAATGTTTCTGATTCAATTTACCTTGGATGTTAAGGTACTGCAATGCCTAGTGGTCAATAAACAAAAAAAACTCATTTGGAAGCAAGTAATGTCGCCACATTTTCAGGGCTTGGATGATAGCATACTTTTTTTTATCATAAACAAAGCATTTCTTCCTCGTTTCATTCAAATTTTCACTAAAAAATGCTATTGGTCTATCTTCTTGGCTCAGAAATCCTCCAATTGTTGTCCCACTTGTATCACAATCTACTTGAAATGCCTTATTGAAATCTGGAAGTGCCAATATTAGTTGTTTTGTCACCTTCTTTTTCAAATATTCAAATGACTTTGTTGTTGTTGTTGTCCACTGAAATGGGCCTTTCTTCATGCATTCAGAAAGATGCGCACAAATTTGACTGAAATTTCAAATGAACTTCCTATAGAAACTCACCAATCCATGGAAACTTTGCACACCAAAAGTGCATTTAGGTGTCTGCTAGTCCAATATTTCTTTTACCTTCTCGGGATCCATCTTCAAACCTTCTTTGGAAACCACAAAACCCAAGTATACAATCTCATTTTGTAAAAACATACACTTCTTCATATTTATCAGCCATTCCTCCTCTTTCAATCACTATAACACTTCTTCACATGCTCCAGATGCTCCCCTTTTCTCCTGCTAGAAATCAAAATGTCATCTAAATATACGACAACAAATTTTCCCAAAAATGGTTTGATAACTTCATTCATCAGCCTCATGAATGTTCTAGGTGCATAAGTTAAATCGAAGGGCATAACTAACCACTCGAACAACCCATATTTTTTCTTGAACGTTGTCTTCCATTCATCACCTTTCCTTATTCGGATTTGGTGATAACCACTCTTCAAATAAATCTTCATGAAGTACCTAGCGCCACTCAAAATTTCCATGAGATCATCCATTCTCAGTAAAGGAAACATGTACTTAATGGGAATTTTATTAATAGCACGTGAATTTCTACACATCCACCACTCACCATTCTTTTTCAGTGTCAAAATTGTTGGTACTGCACAAGGACTCAAACTTTCTCGAATTAACCCTCTGTCAATTAACTCTTGTACTTGTCTATTTACCTCTTCACTCTCTATTGGAGTCATTTGGTAAGGTGCTTTATTTGGTAAACTCGACCCTAGTATCAGGTCGATCTAGTGTGAGACGCCTCTCAATGGGGGTAATCCTGCTGGTAAATCGTCTGCTACAATTTCCTTAAAATCCTTTAACAAGTGTTGAATCTTGGTTGATATAAAATCCCTTTTCTTTGTCTCCTAAATCCTTTTTGGTATTATAGCCAAACAACAACCATTATTTTTCTTCTCTCTTAGGAAGTTCTTAGCAGAACATAACATGATTTGACTGGTTCTTCCATGCATATTCTTGATGTTACTGTCATTCATAACTTCATTGTTATTGTTGTTCATCCCCTTGTTGTTGTTATTGTCCATATTCTTTTCTGACATTGGTACCAACTTATAATGTTGACCATCCTTGAAAAATTCATATGAATTCTCCCTATCATCATGGAATACCTTTCTTTCAAACATCCACGGTCTCCCAAGCAATACATGACATGCATCCATCTCTATCACATTGCATAAAACTTGTTTGTTGAAACTTCCAATCTGGAAACTCAATAAACATTGTTCATTCACAGTCACTTGTTGTCCCTTTTGCAACCATTAAACTCGGTACGAATTGGGGTGTGGAATGCCTTTCAACTTCAATTTCCCCATGACTTCAGTGGATACCAAATTTTCTATACTCTTGCCATCTATGACTAGATGACAACACTTATCGTGAATTTTTCATTTAGTCTTGAACACTCTCTTTCTCTATTCAGGTTATGTTGCTTCCTTTGTCTCGGGCTTGAGCAATACTCTTCTCAAAATTAGGTTTTCTCCTTGTTCTTGTTGGAGTACTTCCACATTCCAACCAGTTGTTGTTGCCTCATCTACTTGGGTGACTTGCGTCCTAGCTTCACTTTTTGTTGGGTTCTTCCTCTCCGAAAATTATGATGCTTTGTGACCCTCTACTCCACAATTATAACATGTAATTACATACTTAACGTGGCCAAAACCTTTACCTCTAAGAGTGCTTCTTCCTCCTATTGTATGTTTATTGTTGGTCACCTCATCCTCCTTCTCATTGTATTTAGTATCACTTTCTCTTCCTCTATCTCTAGTTCTTTTTCCCCATAAATTTTGTTGCATTCTTCTGTCAATTTTTTCTTCCACCTTCAAAGCAACCTGGTAGAATTTGTCCACTTCGAAAGTAATGCATACTCATATCATCAAGAATATGGTACTTCAGTCCATTTACGTATATTTCCACTCTATGATACTCCGGTTCTTTCATCCCTAACCTGAGTGACAACTTGAAGAATTATTCTGTATATCCACGCATGAATGTCTCCTTCTACCTGAGATTATATACTTGTTTACACAATTGTTTCTAGTAGTCAACAGGTAAAAAATTCTCTTTGATCTTACTAACCATCTTCTTCCAAGTTTTAATCTTCTCTAATCCATGATCTACTCTATTCTTCTACAACATATCCCACCAAAGTGTAGCATGTCCTTTCAACTTCATAATGGAAAAATGAACACAATTTAGATCTTGAACATTCTCATACTCAAAGTATCTTTCAAGCTCACCTATCCAATCTATAAGAGTTTTAGCCTTCAAACTACCATCATAGCACAAAACTTCAACCCTCACACTACTTATGTTACTCAAGAAGGATATCAAACACATTGTTGGGTCTTCTTCCTTGGAATTTTGTTTAAGTTCAACCTCTTCTTCAGATTCAGAATCCAATTGAGCTTCTCCATTTCTTCTATTCTTCTTCTTAATTCTTCAAGTTCTCTATCTCTCGCACCTCCTCGTGTTTCTCTTTCTCTTCGCAGTGGCATCCTTACGAGTTGTCTTACATCCCTCACTCGGAAAAACATTCACAAGCCTTACCTCCGAGCACTATACTCTCACAACTCAGGAATCTGAACCTGCTCTAATACCACTTGATGCAACTCACAGACCTGAATAAATTATAATGCCTACAGGACTCTGCTCTTCCTTCAAAATGGACAACGAAACTTATATTCAAACATGTAACAAACAATTCATTTACTGTTGTTAAGAATGAAATAGAAGAAATTTAATTACAACCACAAAAACACAAACAGGGTGTGAATCCTTGCTTTTATTATTGATCTCAGAATGTCTCTTATTACAATGTAATCGAGCAATACATATTTTCTCACCATACTAGAACTGAATTATTGTGTTGTTCTTCGACAGTTTGTATCATCTCTTCTCAATCTCAATCTTGGTGGCTATCTCAGTCGCTTCCAATCAACGTGAGGGAAAACTTCCTTTCTTCTATCTATAATCCACCTCGGGTCTTCCTTTCCCCCCTCTTTTATGTTGTTTATGTCAGTTGATTTGTTTCCCATTTCGTTGGGAAGATGAATAGTCATGATTGTTTGTTGCCCATACGTTTTTCCAATTCAGTTTCATTTCCTCTTTCCTTACCAATGATTTCTACTTGGTGCTTAATATTCATGAGTTACGTGGAATGAGATTGGAATCAACATGTTGAGTTGCAACATAAAGTTTCCAGCACAAATCCTGTAGTGTGGAGTCGCAATATAGGAGTTGTAGCGAGTTGCAACACCAATCTTGTAGCGTGGAGTTATAGTGAGTTGCAACACTGCCAATTTTTAACAAGGAGTAACAACACAAGCTGTGAGTAGAGTTGCAAACATCCTTTATCGTCCTAAATTAACTTGTACAAAATTTGAAATGTTTTTGGGTGATGCAAATTGCCCAGAACCAAAGATGCTCCTGCATCAATAACAGGGAGGCTAATGCAAGTGCTCTTTATTGCTCTTTGTTGCCTGTGTTGGTAATCTCAACAACCATGGAAGCACCAAGCATTTAGATTTTTTGTTTTTCTGTGTTGGTAATCTCAACAACCATGGAAACACCAAGCATTTAGATTTTTTTCTTACAATTTGTTCAGCTTCACTCCAAATTATGTTTTTGCAGTTTGAATTAAATGGGTTGATAGTTTATTTATATAATTGAATGGTGTATGCAGATTAAATTGAAAGGTGAATGCAGATTGAAGGGAAAGTTGCAATACTAACGAACATAGCAACTAGCATAGGGGAAGTCATCGTTCAATTGCTCAAAGAGTATTAAAAGGTCCATTAAACAACTACCTATGTTGTAAAATCGTTCCCTGTAAGATTTTTTCTAGAGGTCTGGAAAACCCTAACCTTTGTCATAAAATCTTGTTGCAATCATATAGATATGTGATTTACCTCCTTCCCCTCCCCACACATATATAGATAAGCGGATCTTTATACCTTAAAAAAACATCCGTTATACAATGTGAAATTTAATTTCACTAGTGGACATGTAGAAATAATTTTTTAATGCATTTCTGTGATCTCTTTATATTTAATTGTAAAGAATCACAAAATGAAAAAACTAAATTTTTTTAATTATTTAAAAAAATGAAGAATTGTTGTGTAAAGTATTTTATTGGTATGCTTTTCAAATTATATATATATCCAGATGTTAGCTATGGAGAAGGATAGAGTACAACCCACATTTATTTATTTGCATGTATAGATGATAAAAGATATTTTATTATTATATATTTTTCAATAATATATGAAAATATTTAATATATTTAAATTTATTTTTTATTAAATTTTTTAAATGATATATAAGAAATTTTAAACTATTTAATTTATTAATAATGAAAAGTTGATAATAATTTAGAATGAATGATTTATTATTATTATTGTTTTTGTTGGGTTAATGACAAGAAATAAAGTTAGATCTTGAAAATAGTGTGTAGTGTAGTTGTTATACAAAAGGATTTAGAATGTGATTAGGGTTTTTTTAGGTAGATCAATGTAGAAGAAAATGAGGTATACCGTATCTTCATAGAAATTTGGTAGGGTTGCTTATAAAAAATTATGCTATTAATTACTTTTTAAAAATAGAAAATGGATTTAAATACTTTTTAAAAATAGAAAATGGATTTAAAGAAGTAGAGAATTATACCAATCGATATATATCAATCACCTTTCACTTAAATTGTTCATTTCTTTTTCTTTTGGTTTTCGAGAGATGTCCATACCCTATTTTTTATCGTAGCGAAGGATTTATCTTCAGCGCTTACCTCAAGGTAAAAGCTAAACATTTTATACCAAGGCAACAACCAATGGAGGGGCATCATCAAGATTTGATACCGAAGTTTGGAATTTGGTTGAATGAAAAAGCAAGGAATTTGCATCTAGGCATAAATATAACATTTTTTTCATCAATCATTCAAACTAAATCTTACATTTAAAATTTCATTTGTTAATCATTCAAATGAAATTTAATTCACACTATTGTTATTATTTTTATATTTTTATTGTATTAATGATTTATTATGAATATTATAAATTATACTTATCTTATTAGGGTAGACCTATTTTAATTTTGGATCTATCGTGTGCAAAGAAGGATTAAAACTTGAGGAAAGGTTTGCACTAATGTGAAGTTAAGATAGATCTACATTGGTTCTTTATCTTTATCTTATCTTTATGTATACATATAAAGATAAAGTTGATATTAAAAGTATGGCATCAAAATATATGACCCAAATTGAAATGTATTTTTTATTATTAATATATTTTGAAATGCTACGTGTCAATTTCATATTAAGCATTCCATATTAAGATTTTATTTATGGTTTAGATTAATGTTATGAACATTTATTTAAATGCCACATGTCAACTTCATACTAAGCATTGAAGGAATTACAAATTTTCATCATATTGGGAAGAAGTAGAAAGATGGAATAATATTTTTTGACTTTAAATTACTTTATATCTCTCTATATAAAGCTGATACAAAATTATTTTACTTAAGGTGAATATTGAAATATTTTATTTATGGTCGACATTGAATTTTTTGTTATTAATAATTTTTTTAATACCACTTGTCAAGTCCATGTTGAACACAAAGGAATTACACATCTCTCTAAATTTTAATTCTATTCATTATTCCAACCAAAAGTTCATAAGTTTAATTTGAAATTTTAATGTTCAATTCCATGTGTTCATGCATCCAATTAACACACAAAATTAACTACCTTGTAAGGTCAATGATGTTTTAGTTATTGTTCACTTAAAGTGACACAATTATATTTGAAATGATAGCTAGAAGGTCGCATAACTCTTCGTGGTTTTCATAAATCATTATTTTTTAAAAAACTAAGAGATGGTTTATACACTTCTAAATCTTTAATTCTTCAATCTTCATGGTATAATGATACATAGACAATCCTCTTGAATAAGAGCCCAAAAGTTCTAGTTTTCTAACAAAGATTTGATACCAAATATGGAGCCCTCTACTAATCACTGTAGTTTTAAAGCTCTTTTACAACATAAATTACAATAGAGTTTATTTTAAGCAAACTATTCATTATCTAGACAATTTACATAATAAAGACTTACATATTCTTTCAAAATGTTGGCCTTAATGTTTTCCAACACATCCATCCTGTGTGAGTTGTAAGCTTACGTAGGCTCTCAACTAAACAACTATTTTTAGCTATTTGTTGTGTTTCTTCATTCCTATAAATGAAGACCCTCTCATGTATTTTTACTCAATTCAGATTAATTAAGATTAATAGATTATTCTCTATTAGTATGAGGATCATTCATGATCCGGGTTGATCCCCAGATCTCCACATGGTATATGTGGCCTTCTTTGGTATCTCGGTTTGTTATTTTCCATTGCATCTTTTTCTTTCATACTCAGATCACGACCCTCCATCATTAATCACAATGACCTTCCTATACATAGCTTTGGGTATACTCATGCAACCTCTAATCCCTACGTGTGGGACACCAACTCAATCTTTAATCATTTTGTACAAGTGGCAGTTAATGGCCCTAGAAAATGGCCCTTAGGGGTGTGTTATTCCATTTTTCAATGCCCTCAGTGCTCATGACTGTAGCTCTTATCAGTGCATGTGATCTATGGTGGCTTTATAGATTGTGGATTTAGAGTTGTGCGCTCACCTTAGCATTTTGTATGCAGCTTYGAAGCACATGGTTTAGATTTGGCCTTCTTGAATTCAAATCATGGCTCCTCTRTGTGTCATTAGGMTTCCTAGACCTGGACTATTCGCATTTAGATCCCTTGGCTTTAAACCCTCATTTTCATGTACAAAGTTTGWATTTTGGAGGCCCTTTGGCAGATTGTTTATTTTGGCAATTTGTTGTACTTTAGAGKTTATTGGCCAAGTTTTTTCCATATCTCTTAAGAGAAGTCTCCATTTTCCATTTTGTTTGGGAAGTTGCAAAGAGCATTCTTCTCTCTTTCCGGTAAGTGGTTGCACACCATAATGATTTGCTTAATTGAGATTTTTTTTCTCATCACGATCTCAATGAACAAATGTTGATTCCTCTATTGTAAATGGGTACCTAACATGGCCTCGTTTGTCGGGATCCATATCAAGGATTTTTTTCCATGACGGCTATTTATGGTACCTCTCATTATACACCTTTATGTAGTGGATTATGTGCCACTCATGAAGATAGTTTTAACAGTGTAACCAGACATTTGTCTCCATGTACTGCCTTGTTTCACATTTTCTTGGAGCGCGCCACTTTGGAATGTTTCTTTCTTAGGTTGTTTTGCATCTTCACTACCTTTAGCTCGTACTCTATACTTTAGTCATCAGTTGTGACATCCATTGCCATCATATTATCCACTTAGTTTAGCATTGTCGGGGGGTGGTATGCAATTGTTCCTCTGGTAATCTTTTACTCATCATGTTCGATCGAGATCAAGCGTCTTTAAAGTGAACCTTGTACACGACACTAATTCCTATATTGACTCGACAGTTGTAGTGTGTTGTTGGGAAAAACACCCTACGGACTAGCAAACTAGGGTCAGACTTGCATGCAGATTTTGACCGAATAGAAACTAATTTTTTACCTACAACCCAAGATTTAAACCCCTTTTTCACAGTAAATGCATGGAAAAGGACCAACAACCTTATTACCGGCGTTCAATGTAGATCCTCCGTTGCTCTTCGATTACTTGCTTGCGCTGCTCCTTCCATAGATGACCTGCACTCAAGACAAACAACAACTATGCATGCATGCTACTCCTATACTCAAGGGTTAGAAATCAAGCATAAATTAATCTAACCATAAACAATTCATGCATTGGGACGGGAAAAGTATTCTTTTTATTACTGAAAGTGAATCAACTTAAAACAAAGCTAAGACCGACCACCGCTCCTTGAACCTGATCCTGGGCTCCTCTTCTTCTGTCCTTCAACTGCTTTGCGATAAATCTCCTTTGGCATGAGGAAAGGCTAAAGGGTTGGGACAATGGATTACATAAATGGGCAGAGTTTCTTCACTATATTTTTTCCTCTCCAAATGGTACCCCTACCCCTTCTTTTATAGGCTAGAAAGAGCTAGGGTTTTGGACGAACCCTCGGCCATGCATGGCCAGGAGTTTCAGTTAACTGACCCATAGCTTTTTGTTCCGTCGGCAACTTTCCTTTTTTCGTGCTTTGTTAGGTACACGCGGGCTGTTGTGAGTCAACCAACGTGTACACACATGCAATAATGGGTTAGGGTGCGTGGGCCTTGACACAAGAGGATTTTCAAAGAGTTGTTCAACAGAGTTTTGGCAA
>JASDQU010014433.1:125693-144973 GCA_032191745.1 Picea mariana
AGAAGATGGTTACAATGAGGCTCGGAAGGCCCTTTTACAATAGACGGGAATGCCAAAAGTCCTAGACATCCAAAAACCTAACCCTAGGAGATGAAGCGCCAAAAGTCATGTGGGCCCCGTTTGGGTAAGTTGGTGCATCAACTTCCCGAGGTCGTAACTTTTGCATACGATCTCCATTTTAGGCGTGTGATAGCTTGTTGGAAAGGTATCATCGAGGAGATTCATTTTGGGGGCTCAATTATGCCTTTGGCTATCATTGAGAACCTCGATCTCAAAAAAACTTCATTTAGGCCCTCAAAATGGCCCCGTAAGCGAAAACCTGCTAAAAATAGTAAGTTGCCAAAATGGCCAGAAAACTGTTTTGAGCCATTTGGAAAAGGTGGGTGGCCCCCGATATCCACCTGGATCAATGAAAAATTTGAAATTTGAATGGACATTTACATTATAAAGGCCACATCCATTAGCCTTCTAGTAGATGATAAGGATCGTTCAAATCCTCTCCCATAGCCAGGATAGTTGCAAATAATTATGGGGCCCTATTATCTTACTGGAGTTGACGTAATGGGTGTATGGTAGTGACATACAAGCACCTTGATATGCTTAAAACCATTACTTCTAAATATAGGAGGAGCTTAAAAGACACAAATGTTTTTAGCTTTTGGCTTTATATTTAGGCTAGATGCAAAGAAATCAGTAGAATGCCTAAAAAATAAGCTATAAGGTAACCAACTTGGTTTTATAACCATATGGAATTCAAGGAATAAATTTAATTATTTGTTTGGAAAATATATAAAAAAACAACTAGCACAACACATACATTCAACTAACAAAACATCTTTCAAAAGAAATGGGACATACTTTCAAATTTGAGGCATCTTTTAAAGGGGAATTCTTCTTCAAAGCCTCCAATGACAAATTCTTAGTATGCCTTTTGAGAATCCTCCAGTTCTATCCATGACAACCATATGTATACAATATTACTCTCACCTCAAACGAGCAGATGACAAGAACCAAATACCCAATAAAATTCCTTCAATTTTCCCGAAAACTCCCTAATCCCCAATTGAAACTCTAAACTACCTCAATTCTCTTTCACACCAAGACTCATTCCTTCCTAAAACCTCTCAATTTAAAGTGAATTAGATCAAACCACCACTTTTAATTCTCACCCACCACTGGTTCAAGTTTCCATGACCATGGCCATGCCTGCTAGTTAATGAGCGAATGATGGGAAAAACAAATGAATCTTATTCGCATTTTTGTTGTTTTTTTTTATTATATGTAATTTACATTAGGTTTTTTAATTGTTTTTATTTACTTACAATATAAATACATTATATTATATATAATGATAACTATAATATATAATATATATAACTTATATATGTGTCATATATAAGTTATATATATTATATATCATAATTATAATTATATATAATATATTTAATTATATTCATTGTAATTACAATATATAATTAAATTATATGGGCATATATACTTGTATTAATCCATACACTTAGTACGTCTAAAAGGTCTACCTACCTACTTAGTACAAAATCAATGGGATAAATCGATACTTTCTCCTTTACAACTAGATATAGAACTAGAGTTGGAAGTGGTGCAACTAGATTTCCATAATATATTCATTTTGAGTATTACATTGTTGAGAATTAATGTAAATACTAATAGATATATATTGTTCACCATCCGGTTTTACAAATAGATATAGATTTTGATGTAGTCGCCCTCGATATTGTACTAAATCAACTACCTCGAGATTGTACTAAATGAACTAGAAGAACATGTTTCTGCCCAAAGAGTCCATAACTAACAACTATTAGGGTTAACAAAAATTTAACAACTTAAAGAATGCTAAGAGGAAATTACAGTAACAATAACAAGAAACAAGAGACAATTATATTAAATAGGGAATCAAGGTCATTTATTAACTAGAAAAAAAATTCTCTATCATAGTTTCATTACATTATCAACCAACTTGACACAGTTCTCATTCAGACTCCATGACTAGAAATCTTGCTCGTTATTCCACACTGTCCAACTAAAACTCACATCCCTTCCTCCACTCTGTTGTTTCTGCAGACATCCCTTATTTTTTTTCCTCTCCTCTGTTCTTTTCTGCATGAACCCCCCTCTCTTCAACCCTCTTCCCATTTTCTTGTTCTCCTCCCATTTCTTGGCAGTCGAACTGTCCCTCCAACCATTTCTTTTATTCTCAATCATTTATTGTTTTATTCCCCAATATGCGTTGGATATGGGCACTTACAACAGTCTGAATTCTCAACCATTTTTCCAAATCCATGTTGGACACTTAGACAGTCATGACGATCATTCAAGATATTTTTCCTCCATCACACAGTTTCCCCGCCAATTGTCCTGTTATCCTTGCAAGACATGTTGAGTCATGATCCGCAACATTCTAACAAAATTTCCACTCTTCGGGAGTTGCAACAACATGTGTTATATATCATGACTGTTGTAGCCACAAGTGTTACAACAATGGGAGTCCTAGCTCTGGTGTTGTAGTAACATGATTCTTAGCACGAATGTTGTGGCAACAATGTTACAACAATGGGAGGCACGGTGTTGGTGTTGCAGAAACATGATTTACAACATTGGTGTCATAACAACAAGTGTTACAACAAATGGTAGTTACATTGTTGTTGTTACAACAATGTGACTACAAAATGTGTTGTAGCAACAATTGTTACAACACTCACTTTTAGCATTGGTGTTACAACAATGGGAGTTGAAACACTTATTTTTCCCTATCATTTACGAACTTGAAATTGAATTTTTTTTGGGTGATGTGGATTGCTTAAGGCCAAATATGCTCCTGCATCAGACATCCTTGGTAAGAAAAACATGAGATCCAACTCATGTGGATTCAACTATAGATTCTATAGAGGATGAAGATCCTTGTAGGTGTGCTAGCTCATTTTCAGAAACCCATGATGCATCTTCAGAACCCATGTTTCTCCACTTAACTAGATATTCATAATATTCATTATTCTGAGTTAATTTACTAACCCTATTCTCCAATATTTGTTCTAATTCTTCAGTTGTTTTAATAGGAAGTTGTTTCTTCCATTCAACTAGGGCACTTTCTTCATCATGCTCTTCTCCCTCATGAAAATTGTACAAGTCGGCCACATTGAATATTGGAGAAATTTCAAAATCTTCTGACAACTCTAACTTATATGCACATAAATCTTTCTCAAAATTCGACATGGTCCAGTTTTCCTATAATTGAGTTTACTATGCATACCTCTGAAAAATATTTTCTTCCTCAAATGCACCATTACCATATCTCCTTCTTCAAAAACCTTTTGTTTTCTTTGCAAATCTAGTCCATGTTTGTATCTGATATTACTTTGTTGTAGCTTGATATTAACTTGCTCATGCATTTCTTGTATGCTCTTAGCAAACTCACTTGCATTGACACTCCTTTTGTCCTCCAGTTTTGGTAACTTAATCAAATCAACAACTCCTTTCAGTGATCTTCCATAAACAATGTGAAATGGAATCCTTACCACATATCTATTGATGAAATTGTTGTAAGTAAATTCATCCTGGGCCAAGACCAAATCCCATTGTCCTAGTTTCTCTCCATTCAAACTTCTCAACAAATTCCCAAGACTTTGGTTAACCACCTCATCCTATCCATCCATTTATAGATGATATGCATAATTGTACAACAAATTGAACCCCATATTCTTCCAAAGCATTCTCCAAAAGTGTCCAATGAATCTCATATCCATATTAGAAGAGATACTTCTTGGTAGTCCATGCAACTGCACAATCTCTTTGAAAAATAAAACAACCACTTTGGTAGCGTCATTGGTCTTCTTGCATGGTATGAAATGTGCCATGTTTGAAAACTTTTCCACTACAACCACCATAGAATCATGACCTCCCTATGCCCTAGGAATTCCCAAAACGAAGTCCATACTGATATCTTCCTATGGTCTCTCAGGTACTGACAATGGTGTATATAACCCTATGTTTTGACTCTTTCCTTTTGCTAGTTCGAAACTTCTACAACACTCAACAAAAATTTTAACATCCTTGTTGATGCTAGGCCAAAAGTATATTTCCTTCACCAATGATGTGGCCTTATCAACACTGAAATTCCCACCCAAACTTCCGCTATGCAACTCTCTAACAAGATTCAAATACAATGAGCCCCATGGAATGCAAAAACTTTGGTTCCTAAACAAGAAACCTTCTTGAATATGAAAATCCAAATACAGTGTTCTATCAATGCTTCAAGGTTCTTTGCATGCTATCCAAGCCTCTGCAAAATCTGCATCTTTTGCATACAACGCTTTCATACATTTCAAGCTAACAACTTCATCTGACAAATTATTCAACAACATTATTCTTCGACTCAGTGCATTTGAAACTTTATTCGACATTCCAGACATGTGCTTCAAAAAAAATGAGTAACTTTGCAAAAATTCTACCCATTTGGAATTCTTTTGATTTAACTTACCTTGATTATTGATGTACTGTAATGCCTTATCCTTTGGTAGAAAGTAATGTCTCTATTTCTTCAAATGTGTACAATAACATAAAATTCTTGATCATAAATAGAGTACTTATTCTTAGCATCATTCAATTTCTTGTTGAAGAATGCAGTTGACCTTCCTTCTTGACTCAAAACTATTGCAATTGTTGAACCACTTGCATTGTAGTCCACTTGAAACATTTTATTGAAATATGGAAGCGCCAAAAATAATTGTTCAGTTACCTTTTTCTTAAAGTATTCAAATGACTTCATGGTTGCTACTATCCACTTGAAAATCCCATTTTTCATGCATTCGGTAATTGGTGCACAAATCTCATTGAAATTTCGGATAAATTTCTGGTAGAACCTCGCTAAACCATGGAAACGTCTCACATCAAATGTACATTTAGATGTTGGCCACTCCAAAATAGCCTTTACCTTTTCAAAATCCATCTTCAAGCCTTCATTGGAAATCACAAATCCAAAGTACACTAATTCCTCCTTCAGAAGCATACATTTCTTCAAATTTATCAACAATTTATGTTCTCTCAACCATTGTAACACCTTTCTCACATGCTCCAGGTGTTCTTATTTGGTTTTACTAAAAATCAAAATGGCATGTAGGTACATGACAACAACATTTCCTAAAAATGGTTTCAAAACTTCATTCATAATGCTCATGAATGTGTTATGGGCATTGGTTAGCCCAAATGGCATGACTAGCCACTCAAATAGTCCATCATTCATCTTGAACATTGTCTTCCATTTGTCACCTTCCCTTATCTGAATATGATGATACCCACTCTTCAAATCAATCTTTGAAAAGTACTTGGCCCCACTCAAACAATCCATGATGTCATCCATCCTTGGTAAGGGAAAATTATACTTAATAGTAATCTTGTTGATAGCTCGTGAATCAATACACATTCTCCATTCACCTCCTTTCTCAGGTGTCAATATTGTACGTACAACACAGGGAATTAAAATCTCTCAAATCGGTCCTCTGTCAAGCAATTCTTGCACATGTTTATTCACTTCTTCACTATCAACTGGAGTCATCTGATAAGGATCTTTATTCGGTAGACTTGATCCTAGTATCAAATCAATTTTATGTGATACTTCTCAAGGGAGGTAAACCTACTGGTAAATCATCTCCAAAAATCTCTTGAAATTCATTAGATAAAGGTTGAATTTTTGGTGGCACAGAGCTCATTTTTCCACTCTCTAGAAATTTTCTTGGCACTAAGGAAAAACATAAATGGGTCTTTTTTGTTCTCTCAAAACATTTTTGGCTGAACACATCATAATGTGACTTCTACTACAAATATTTTTGTTGTCATTTCCTTTGCTATCACTACCACTTAACTCAGTCTCCACCATTGGATCCAGTATGTACCATTGTCCATCCTTTAAAAATTCATAAGTATTCTTCCTTCCATCATAGAAAACTTTTCTTTCAAACAAGCATGGTCTTTCGAGTAGTACACAACATGCATCCATCTCTAATATATCACACAATACTTGCTCACTAAACTTTCCAATATGAAAACCTAACAAGAATTACTCAGTCACAGTCACATGTTGTCCTCTTTTCAATTATAAGACCCAATATGGTTTCAGATGTGGAATATATTTTAGTTTTAACTTTTCCATTACCTATGTGAATACTAAATTTTGTGTACTTCCACCATCTATGACAGATGACAACACTTATCCTAAATTTTGCACTTAGTTTTAAAAACTCTCTTTCTTTGCTCAGATTCTTCTGCTATCTTTTTCTTAGGATTAAGTATAACTCTTCTAAACATCATTTTCCCATTTTTCTTGCTGAAGTACTTCCATGTTACTGCTAGCAACTACTACCTCATCTACCTGGGTAACTTGTGTTTTAGCCTCATTTATTCTCCATGCATTCTGCGTCTCCGAACATTCTGATTCCTTGTGAACTTCCAATCCACATATATGATAGGTGATCACATGCTTACCTCTTCCAAATCCTCTACCTCTTCCAGTGCCACTTCATCCTCTTGTATTTTGGCTACTAGTCGCTTCATCTTCTTTTTTGCTGCTTCTAGCAGCACTTGCTCTACCCCTTCATCTAGTTCCTTTTCTCCGAAACTTCTTTCACAACACTCTATCAATATTTTATTCCACCTTCAAACCAACTTTATAGGCTTCGTCTACATTATGAAAGTAATGCATACTCATCTCATCCTTAATTTTATATTTCAACCCATTTACGTATCTCGACACTCTTTGATATTTTGGTTACTTTCTCCCTGATATTCATGAACATATGCCTCTTTCTGCCTTAAGTTTTGAACCTGCTTGGACAAACTCTACTAGTAATCAACAAGTAGGAATTTATCCTTGATTTTTCTCACCATCTTCTTCCAAGTTATAATCTTCTCATGTCAGTTGTCTAACCTATCCCTCTGTAACATATCCTACCAGAGTGTAGCATGACCCTCTAGATTAGTCAAGGTAAATCAAACCTGATTGGGATCCTAAACATTTTCATACTCAAAATATCTTCCAAGCTCTCATATCCAGTCAATTTGAGTCTTAGATTTAAAACTACCATCATAGCATGAAACTTCCACCCTTGCACTACCTTTGTCTTTTAGAAAAGAGATCAATTGTACTGTTAGGTTTACTTCCTTAGCATTTCAATCTTCTTCATGCTCATCCTCAGACTCTAATTCAATTTCATCATCTCTAATCCTTATGTTTTCTAGTTCTTCTATCCTCCTTTGTAATTACTCTAATTCTTTGTTCCTCACACCTCCTCGTGTTACTCTTTCTCTTCGTGGCAGCATCCTTACAAGTTTTCTTGCAACCCTCACTCAGAATACAATTTATGGGCCTTATTTCTAGGCTCTATATATCACAATTTAAGAGTTAGACCAGCTCTGATACCACTTGATGGAATCACCCTCGATCCTATACTAAATAAACTACATGAATAAGTCTCTTCGCATAGAATGCACGACGAAAAACTAACAATGTTAACATAAATTTAACAATTTAAATAATGAAAATAGGAAATTACAGTTACAGTAACAGGAAACAAGACACAATGACATTAAATAGGGACTCAATATTATTTATTAGCCAGACAGAAAATTTTCTCTCACAATCTTATTACATTATCAACCAATCTGGCATAGTTCTCATTCAAACTCCATGACTGGAAAGCATGCTCATTGTTCCACCCTATCCAACTAAAACTGACATCCCTTACTCTACTCTTTTGTTTTTTCAGATGCCCCTTCTTCTATTTCTTCTCCTCCGTTCTTTTCTACATGAACCCCACTCTCTTCAACCCTCTTCCCATTTTTATTTTCTCCTCCCATTTCTTGGTAGTTGAATCGTCCCTCCGACCATTTCTTTTCTTCTTAATAATTTTTTTTTTTTCCAAATGCATGTTGGACACTTAGACAACTGTGAGGATTAACTTCCTCAATCATTTCATGCGATTTTTCCTCCATTATGCGGTTGGCCCACCAATTGTCCTGAAATTATTGAAAGACATGTGGAGTCATGATCAACAACATTATAATAGAATTTCCACTCTTTGGGAGTTGCAACAATGTGTGTTACAGTACGGGTGTTACAAAAATGGGTGTTACAACAATGACAATCACAACGTTGGTGTTGCAACAATAGGTGTTACAACAATCGCAGTCGCGGCGTTGGTGTTGCAACAACGTGATTAACAACATGAGTGTTTTAGAAATGGTGCTACAACAATGGGGGTCACATCATTGGTGTTGCAACAACGTGATTAACAACACGCGTGTTTTAGAAATGGTGCTACAACAATGGGGCTCACATCATTGGTGTTGCAACAACGTGATTTACAACATTGGTGTCACAACAATAGTTGTTACAAAAAATGGGAGTTACATCATTGGTGTTATAGCAATGTGACTACGACATGTTAGGATATTTAGACACTTAGGAGTTAGTTAAGATCTACTTGATCTAATGTGTCATTAGGTAAAAAAAAATTTCTTATTTTGTTTCTTTAGTATGCATTAGTATGCATTTGTAGTTAGGAAATCCGACGGTCATGATATCTTCCCGACATAGAGTGATCTGAAGGTTCATATTCTCCTCAATATTAACGGCTACATTGATCTGTGGCTTAACACCCAATTGGTCAATGATCTCTATTTAAATATCATGGAGGTTCATTTGCCTATGATCGATCGTGAGAAAATCTCTTGTAAAATATCTCTGTAATCTTTTTCTTTTGCATTAATAAACTGCTCCAAGTGGCCGCATGGGCTGGGGCCATGGATGTTTCCCCGTATGGGTTTTACCATGTCAAAATATCGATGTGTTGATATTTTATATGGTTGTGTGAGTGGTTATTGAATGTGTTCATCCTCTGTTGGAATACATGTGTTGTCAAACATGGTATCAGAGCCTGTTTGAAGACCCGCTCCCATTGTAGATCGAGATCATGAAGTTGAGTTGCCTCATGTCTAGTTTCTTCCATTTCCATACATTTTTGGGCTAAGAGGACCATTCCATTGCATGTGGAGCGCTTGTTTCATTTAGGAATGATTTTCATTTCACTCGAAAAGGTTTCCGTTTTCCCAAGATACATCCATTTCAGTCATATGTGGAGGTATAAAGCCTGAATATGCCCTTTTTAATTTTTTGCAGAGTATTATTTTGGTATCAAATATATAATAAAAATATTTGATATTGCTCTTAATGGTGACAAAGGAGAAAAATCTAAAAATAAGAATACTGATAGACATTGCAACTTTTGTGATAAAGATGGTCATGATGAGTCCAAATGTTTCAAGAAGATGGCAGATTTAGAAGCAACGATGAAGAAGCACACCATCAGTATTGATTCTTCTTCTTCTTCTTCTTATTCTTCTCATGGACATGCACTTTCTTCTTCCAGTTTCTCCTTCAATGCAACTTCTACTTCTTCTTTTGATGAGTGGGTTATGGATTCTGGAGAATTTTATCATATGGCTAAGGATAAAGACATATTTTCTGCTCTAAATGAATGTAACACCAAGAAAATATTTGTTGGTGATGATAGATCTCTTAGTGTTGTAGGATCTGGAACATTCCAAGTAGATAATCGTCATTTAAATGATGTATTATGTGTTCCAAGTCTTTCTTGTAACCTTCTATCAGTACATAAAATCACTCATTTAGGTGAAGGTAAAATCATAGAGTTTTCACCTCACCAAGTTGTAATCAAGGATCTAAAAGATCCTAAGTATGTTCTTGAAATTGGAATTGTTGATGATATTATCAGGTTGTACAAGTTTGACAACTTTGGTTCATCATATTTTCCATCAGTTTTTGTTGCTCGCAACGATGACTTGAGCAAACTTTGTCATGAGTGGTTTGGTCATCTAAACTATCACTCATTGCATCAACTATGTAATCAACAGATGGTGACTGATATTCCTCTTGTTTCATGCAGAGATGGTGTTTTTTCCGATTGTGTTCACATCAAGCATCATCGGGACAATTTTGACAAACGTGCCTCTTGGTACACCTCGAGCCCTTTGCATCTTATTCACAGTGACTTATGTGGTCCACTTTCTTCTCCTTCTTTTTCTGGGTGCAAGTATTTCTTAAATTTCATTGATGAATTTTCCAAACGTACTTGGGTTTATTTCTTAAAACTTAAGAGTGAAGTTTTTGACAAGTTTCTGGCCTACAAGGCTCTTGTAGAAAATCAATCTGGACATCAAATTCAAAGGTTAAGAATAGATAATGGAAGCGAATATGTAAAAAATGATTTTATAAGTTATTGCACTACACAAGGCATTCAAATGAAACACATTGTTCAATATACACTACAACAAAATGGTGTTGTTGCGAGAGAGAACCGCACTTTAAAAGAAATGGCTAATTGTATGATCCAATCTAAGGGATTAAGTCTAAAGTATTGGGCATAAGCCATCAACTATGCAAATTACATATTAAATTGTACTCCCACAAAGGATCTTAAAAATATGACACTGTAAGAAGCTTGGACTAAAATTAAACAATATGTAAGTCACTTTCATGTATTTGGTAGTATAGCATGGGCTTACATTCCCGATGAGAAAAGGAAAGCATTGCAGCCAAAAAGTGAGAAGTGTATATTTTTCGGTTATTCTGAAGATATCAAAGGTTATAGACCTCTTAAGCCACATCGTAATGAAATTATTACAAGAAGAGATGTTAAATTTGATGAAAATCTCTTGGCCTGCGAGCCTAATTCGATAATTGCGCCTTCTTCGGCCCGTGAGCCATCTTCAACGTTTGTGCCTTCTGTTAGCACTAGAATGTTGTATATGTAAGCCTAATACCCACCATAATGTGAATACTAATGTTTTTAAAGAGTGTGGAAAATGGATGAAAAACTCAGTTTAATATGTCAATCACGAATCCTTCCATGAAATACACACCAACAAACAAGGCTTTGAATAGCTTCAAATGAGGGTTTAAGAGATATAAATGAGACATGGAAGACTTAGTAAGAGAAATGAAATATGTGTATCATTTTTACAACAGGTATTTCTCGAACACATATGAAAGAAAACTCATTTGAATAAGAACTTCTTAATCCAAAGAGAAAAACAATATGATCAATTTGCATACAATACCACAATAAATCATTTAATCCAATAAAGAAACAACAACATGATGAATCCTTCACCAGAGACCGATATCAAAGTGAGACAAAAAAAATGACAGTAGGATAAAGACTAATTTCCACCATTAAAAGTTTCTTAAATCGGGTTCATACATCAGGAAAACTTTGTTCCAATAAAAGACTAAAGATAAGAGTTTTGTGTTCAACCATTCGAACCTCTTCTCCTATTACAATGAATCTTAAGTAACCAAAATCATTGAAGAGAGATTTACAATTCACCCATTAACTTCCTCATAGGATTCCATGCCTAAGGGAAGCGTGGAAACATGTGTACAACAAGAAAATAACAAACTGTTATTTTGAAGGAAGATGTTGGCAACATATAGAGCAAGTCCTCAACAACTAATGATGTGTCTTTTATGCTTGCAACTCCTTCAGGCAAGTGGCCTTCTGATGTGAAATTGATCCTTTGAATGCTGGTATGAGATAGCCCTAACACATGGAAATCTCCCTCGATGCCTCCAAATATTCAAAACCCTGAGTTCGCAATGCAGCACTGCAAATTGTCCTAAAACACCCAGTTCGCAACGCCAATGAGTCCAGGCGTTGTGAACTTTCCTGTAGCAGCCTGTTCCTTTTGCAAAAAGATTCATATTTTTAAAACTTGTACCAGAGGTAGTACAAATCTTCCAAATATGTTACAAACTTATTATCACCTGATATATCCTTGGAGAAGAAACAAAAAGATGCTAAGTTTAGCTCAAAATTCAAAACCATCACTTAATTTTGTAACTACATGCAAAATAGTAAACCTTGAAAAAATGATGTTGGTTTAGAAGATCATCTTGCATTTATCTTTTTGTTCTTGTACTCCTTATGGTAGCCACCTTATCCATCGTATCTAAGTTCCTCTTTGCCACTTCTTCTCTGAAAGGCTGTAACTCTCCTTTTAATTTTCTGATTTCAGCTTGGCAGGCTCTATTTTTCCTATATACATTCTTGAGTTGCCTGTGAAGGGGAAAAAACCTCTTATCTAGGAACCTTTATTTATCAATTTTTTCCTCATACAGATCCAACATCTCCTTTATCTTTATTCTGGAATCCAAATCTTCCTTTTTCAATTTGTCATTTTCAACTCTTGCTTCCTTCAGATGCCTCCTGAGCCTTTTGAAGGTAGGGTTACTTTCATGATAAGGAGTTTTGATATCAATAACCTCTATGGGTTTCTTATAAGACTAAGATTTTTTCTTTTGTTGATATGAAGTATTTGTTGTACCATCCTTCATGAGAACATGTTGTTTGGTTGTTGATCTAGTAAAACGTCTTCTAGGTTTGACTTTTTCTACAACAACTGGTGGGGAAAAGACAATCTTTTTTCCTTTTAAGCTCCTTAATTTGCTTGAGAGAATCTCAATGGGAGTAGGTTCTACCATAGGTAAAAATTCTCTGTCAAGAGGTTGTGAAGGACCACCTTCTTCTGCTTCATCAAGAGCCTGGAAAGATTTATTACTCATAGTCACCCTCTTCTTCTTGCTTGAATATGTGTGCACAGTCTTCTCAACTGGGGTAGGAATTTTTATTTTGGACTGTGGTGTAGGAGAAATATCTAACTGAAAGTTTGATGTATCTAGGAAATTTTCCCTGTTAGTGTTATTCTTCTTCAACTCCTCTAGCACTAACATCTTGATCAAGCTAAAGTGAAAAACACTAGTGTCCACCTGCTTAGACTTTGTCTAGACTCTATCTAACATCTTGCCAATGCTCCTGAAAATGAAAAAGGGTAGGTTCATGGATTCTTTCCCAGTAAAGTGTAGCAATAATATGATATGGAATTGGTATACCATATTGAACCTCCCTTCACATGTAAAGTGTCTTTGGATGACCCTCAACATCTTGTCAAAATATTCCAGCATGTGGCTTTTGGGCACTCCTTTGGACAAGTTATCTCCTTGATGGTTGGGTTTAAAGAATTGCTTGGAGAAAGAATATTTTAGAGTCATGAATTTAAACCACTTCTCACCATGATCATGTATCTATGTAGCTACAGAAATAGAATGCTCAAAGACTTCAAAATCCAACATACCCACCTTAGTCTTTATTCCACTAAAATTAAGTGCAAATTGCTTGGCCACTTCAGGATGCCCTCTTTGCATTTTTTGACAAAAGTTAAGGCAACCCGCCCTCTAAAAGGGTTCCTTGAAAAAAGGTTCAGAGTTGATGAGTTGCATATCATATGGTTCAGTTCTCACAATTTCTCCCCCCTTGTGTATTTTCTTTCTTTGTTGATTGTCCATGGTTTATATCTTTAAAAACCTCATGTAACCTCTTATGACAATGCTATGTGAAATATATAGTAAAACAAGGGATTTTAGGGTTTGATTACAGAACTGATATGCTCAAATTTCACCTGTATGAAAGCCTATACACAACAATGGTATGGACTGGGGAAAATTTCAATTGGGAGAGATAAAGGAACATCAATTCAGTCTGAGTGAAAACATAGACAAGAAAAAAAAAACAACTATGTAAAAACAGATGGTTTGCAACACCAACACCAGTTTGCAGCGCACAATTGGTGGTGTAATTCAAATGGGTTTTATGAAGGACTAACAATGCTTTTCACGTCTAAGAGGGAACCTATAGAAACTAGATAAAACATGGGCCTTAGACATATTTCAAATTGACAAGGGTTTGATCAATCAAAATACATAGGATTCACAGTGTCAGCCTGTAATGCATAATTGGTGTTGCAAGGTTATCGCGGTGCAAAAATATCAGTGGGAAATCTAACTTGTTTGCAAAAAGGAATTTTGGGATGACCCTGAGATAAAAATCTTGACCAATGAGCAGGGTTTAGAACACCATAACAGTGGGTTTGAGATTTAGCAGTGCATGAACATTAACAGTTTGCAGTGCCAACAACACATAGCAACTTTACATCCTCAATCAACCTTTAAGAAACATGCAAATCGTCAAGGGGTACCTGGTATGTTTGAATACTTAGGCTGGTGTTTTGTGAACCAGAGCTGGACTTAGAGGGAGGAATCCAATCTTGAACAATCTTCTACAGCTTGTTCACAATGCCAGTCTGCAGCGCTAATTTTCAAATTCGAATAGCACGCTTCAAGGAAATTGTTAGAGTTTGTTCCTTGTCATAATATTTGAAAATCATATTGAATGAAAGCGCTGAAGACAATGAAATATCCCCTGACACCTTTCCAAAATGCAATGATGAGATATTAGTGCAATGAGGTACTTCTTAGTATGTTGCAAACTCTTAGGTGAGTTGGCAAAAAATAGATCTGAGCTCTAACTTGACCTCGAAACGGTTGGAAAATGACATAATGGAAACTTGTGTACACCTTTTAGAAAATACATATCATGATGATGATGTTTTTATATGAAGAGTGTGACCCATGTGGACCCTTATTATCCTCATGATGATAAATAATACCATTACACTAAGGCTCTAAACCAAGACTAAAACAAGACTATGCTTATGGAAAAATCAAATAATTGAGTTATGACATGAAATATAACCCAATGCCTAAGACTTAAAAACCCTATGACTCAAAACAAGACAAAACCAAAATGTTTTGACCCCTACACATCCTATGTGCTAACATCTGGCTCCAGAGGGGATGGAGACCTCCCTGTGAGAATCTAAGAATATGCATTTCTAGTGCCTTATCCATTGGTCTAGGAGTCATTATTGAAAGAAAACAAAACTAACTAAAGACTGGTATTTACAATGAAATGAATCCACTCATGGATTTTTAGAAAAAGTATATTTTTAGAAAATGCCCATTGACTGGGCAACCAAGAATTTCAGCATCTTCCACATTCTGCAACTTAAAAGTATTATTTTGCAAAACTTCAGAAATTTTAAAAGGATCGACCCAAAGGGCTTCGAATTTAAAATGTTTTTACTTATCTTGCCTTTGTGCATCCCATTTGAGTACCAAGTCTCCAAGTTGAAAATATTCCTTCTTCACCTTCTTATCAAAAGCTTCTTTGATTTTTTGTTGATGGATCTGTGCTTTATCAAAAATTTGTTCCCTGGTTTGTTGTACTTCCACAAGTTGGTGCATCCTCTTGATCATGTCATCCGGTTCCCCTTATTGATCTTGAAGAAACTTTTCCACAGGCAAAGTTAACTAAGCAGGAAAAATAACTTCAGTTCCAGAGACCAACTGAAATGGAATGGTGCCAATTGACCTTTTGGTGGTTACTTTTTCTTCCCATAGGGAAAACTTCAACTTTGAATCCCATGACTTATTATTATCCTCCAACAAATTTTTGATGATCTTCAGTAAGATTTTGCTGGAGGATTCTGCTAAGCCATTACCCTAAGGGTAATATGGAGTAGAGTGAATAAGGTGAATCCCAAATTTTGGCAAAACTTCACCAGAGGCTCAGCTTTAAAGGTTACAACATTATCAGTAAAAAATTTATTAGGACAACCAAACCTTGATAGAATATCTTCCAGGAAGCCAATAACTAATTTATGTGTTGTGTTTCTAGTGGGAATGGATTCTATCCACTTGGTGAAGTAATTGGTAGTAGTCAGAATCCAACGATGTTAACCACTTGAGTCTTGATGAATTTATCCAATGAAGTCTAGTCCCCACTACTGGAAAGGGCCAGATACTATTATGGGTTTAAAAGGAAAAGATTGGAGTTGTTTCTTGCCTGAGAATTTCTGACATTTGTCACAAGTCTGGATATTTTCACACACATCAGTGAATAAGCTAGTCCAGAAGTACCCAGCTCTAAGTATCTTGTATGTTGTAGTCCTCCAAAAATGATGACCTCCACATAGACTCTCATGAAATTCAGTCATAGTTTGTTTTTCCTCTTCTGGATCCAAACATCTTAAAAGAACCCCTACGTGATCTTTCTAATACATAATATGATCAATAATGCAATACCTGATCGCTTTAAGCTTCAAATCCCTCACTTTGGTCTTCGCAAGTCCAGTGGGAGGCTGCAAATTTTGAAGGAAACAGATGAGGTCCTTGTACCAACTGCATTCTGCCAATTTTGAGTTGATTTGCAAGCTATTGTTAGGAATATCAATTTTTTGAGTTACATAATTATCATTCATGAAATTAACTCCCAATGCCTTACAATTTGATTCAACTAACAATCTAGCTAAACCTTGACCTTTTACCAGCTTGGTGGGTTTCAACTCAAGATCAAATTCCAAAATCTTAGCAATCCACTTACTTATTTTACCATCTATATCAGTCTAAATCAAAATTTATTCTACAGAGCTTGAAGGAACATAAGCAATAATTTTTTAATGAAGAACATATACCCTGAAAGATTTTAGGGCCTTGACCAAAGCATAAGCTTGTTTCTCCATGATGTCATATCTAACTTTAACATCTCTCAAATCCCTACTCAAAAAAGAAATAGGCTTCTCCATTCCATGTGAATTCTTATGAATAAGGACAACAAATAATGTATCATTTGAGGCAAAGGAAAAAATAAAAAAACCCTTTGAGTAGTCAATACTGATTAGAACAGGAGCATCAACCAATGCTTGTTTTATTTTCTCAAAAGAACTCCTAGCTTATGGTGTCCATTTTACTTCATTCCTTTTCTCAACATGGTTGTGATGAATTTGAATAACTCAGCAAAGTTAGATATAAATCTCCTCAAGAAGTTTATCTTACCTAAGAAGGACTGAATTTCTTTCTTGGACCTTGGGAGAGAAAGAGTTTTGATAGACTATATTCTATTTGGGTCAATTTTTACTCCTTCAGTTGAGACAGTATGTCCTAGTAGCTTACCTTCTTTCATGGCAAAAAGAGACTTTTTGGGATTAAGTAAAAACCCATATTTTCTGCACTTTAGGAACACCTTCTCTAAATGTTGGTAATGCTCTTGATCAGAGTTGGAAAACACTATGATATCATCCAAGTAAATAACCACAAACTTGTTTTTTATCCAATAAATGCAATGTTCATTGCATCTTGGAAAGTTTCCTCTGCATTCATGAGGCCGAAAGGCATCTTGGCATACATGAATGTACCTAAAGGAGTGGTAAATGTTTTCTTTTCTCTGTCCTCTGGTAATACATAAATATGATTTTACCCCTGTTGGTCACTATAATTGCCGAATTAATTTAAACAATCAAGTGCTACATAAATTGTCAACCCAGGGAAGTCTGTTATTTTAAAGATAACCACGCACTATATATGCTCAATTCCAAAAGAAACCTAGAGTTGTAGTAAAGGAAACTATATTAATCACACTTGCCTTGAATAAACTGTAGTTCTGACTTGAATTACATGAAAGCAACCTACCTATTGCAGAGCTTTAAAGAAATGATTAATCTAAAGAATCCCGGATTACATTAAAATAACAACTGCAACAGGAAAGAACAACTATTCTGTAACCAGAGAACAGGACCATATTCCCAAGTAGGAACTCCAGCACCTTGTTTCTGATTAACACACTTTCATGAAAACATTAATGCATAGAAGGCTAACTCTATCTAGCAGAGAACAAGACCTTTAATTCCTTCCAGTAAGAAGGAACCTTTAGTACCAGTCTCTGATTAGCACACTCATGGAAATAATTGAAAGCTAACTAATTCTATAGAGAACAGGACCCTTAATCCTTTTCAGTAAGCAGGAACCTTTAGTACCAGTCTCTGATTAGCACACTCATGGAAATAATTGAAAGATGATTACTTCTAACAGAGAACAGAACCCTTAATCCCTTCCATTAATCAGGAACCTTTAGCTCTAGTCTCTAATTGGCACACTCAGGGAAAATAATTGAAAGCTGATTACTTCTAACAGAGAATAGAACCCTTAATCCCTTCCATTAAGAAGGAACCTTTAGCTCTAGTCTCTGATTGGCACACTCAGGGAAAATAATTGAAAGCTGATTACTTCTAATAGAGAACAGAACCCTTAATCCCTTCCATTAAGCAGGAACCTTTAGCTCCAGTATCTGATTAGCAAACCTCATAAATTCATCACACAAGATTGCTAATTAAAATGATTATGAACTTCGTGAAAACAATGTAACATTCAATAAAACAAAGTTCTTAACAAGATAGAGTTCAGTAGTATTTCAGCAAAGCAGAATTCATTAAAAGTAGTGTTTCAGCAAGACAAAAGTTAATCAAGGCATAAACAGAAATTACACTAATCACACTATAACACTAACGGGTGAATCTTGTGAAGAAGGTGGGCCCTCCCTTCTCACAATATTCCCCTGAGACGAAAGGCTAGAGAAGGATGCTCAAAACAATGTTTTATTCATCTATCAATGTATCATATTACAATCTAAAAATGAAGTACGTCCTTCTCTCTGAAACTTTCTTAGTACAAAAACTGGGATCCTTCGAATGATGATTTCCTCTTATTTAAAGAGGAAATCCCTTCGATACAATTGATAAAAAATTACAAATGTATATATGAGTCCTATTCTTAGTCATATCGACTTTCTAAATCGGAATAGGATGTCCTAGTCTTCCGCAACAGAATGCTATTACAAGTGTTGAATGAGATGTTGCTGTTATGGCTGGAGTAACAGTTCTTTTGTTTCTGTTGTTGCATGCTATTTTGGCATCGAAAATCGCGGGTTGTTTCAGCCACGAGATTTGCGCTCTGACTGTTTTAGAACTTCTCAAGTAGCAACAATGGTTGATGCTTGGATCGTGGTGCAGTTGTTGTTGTCAATCTGTGTGAGTTGTTGTTGACCACGGGCTGTGTAACGGATTCCTTTGTGTTTCAACATCGTTGACCATAGACTGTGTAACAGCTTCTGTGTTTCAGCATCGTCGACCATGGACTGTGTAGCAGCTTCTGTGTTTCAGCATCATCGACCATGGACTGTGTAGCAGCTTCTATGTTTCAGCATCGTCGACCATGGACTATGTAACAGCTTCTTCAGCATGTCGACCATGGACTGTGTAACAACTTCTGTGTTTCAGCATTGTCGACCATGGACTGTGTAACAGCTTCTGTGAATTTATGTTTCAGTAACAGGCCTCAAATGCTAATCTGCAGTTTGAACTGTTTCAACACTTATACATTTCTAATCAATGGTTAAGTACGAGAGTAATGTGAAATTATATGCAAAACAGATTAAACGTATAGT
>JASDQU010014433.1:145316-156405 GCA_032191745.1 Picea mariana
ATCAACAAAGGGTGGGTTAGTTTGTTGCATGGGTGGGTAATTCATTTGATTAGTGTATTGCATTTGATTATAGGGGGGGTAACTCATTTGATTGAAAGAAGGATAATTATTCCAATGATTAGAAGATGCAAATGGCATGTTAGGATTCATACCTTGTCCCCACGGTTGCCATTGCCTCCTCTATGTCAACAGATAGACAGCTTCAGCTTCTTCGTCCGTTGGTTGTAACGCTGCCTTGATCCCTGGTAAAGATGGACAATGTTGGGTATCATGATCTTTATCACAGATGGTGCAGATTAGCTTTTTGTCTAATGGACATTCTCTTCGTGGGTGCTTATCTCTGCATTGAGAACAAAATATGGACAAGGATGCTTATGCTTCTGCTTGCTTTTTCTTAATCTGCAGGGTGTCAATTTGTGAGGCAAAAGAGCTTAGCATTTCAGTTTTAAAACCTTCAAGTAAATTACCTATCTCGGCTCTTGTTGCTCCCCCACTGGCTGATTTTTGGACTCTTGAAAATGTGGTGTCCCTGTTGTTTGATCTATTTCTTGAAGCTCCTCTTGAACATCTTTTGCATAAATTAACAATTTCATCGTATGATTCCTTAGATATGTCCCCTTTTCCAAGCATATTCAGCATATCTAGACAATCATCCCTTACTCCTTTTAATAATATAGTTTTGAGAATATCTTTACTTACATTGGGGTGACTAGATCTTTGTAGATTATACTGTAGCCTTTCTATAAAGTCCTCCAGATTCTCATCCTCTTTCTGCATCATCTTAAATAGCTCCTCCCTCTTTTCTCTTGTTCAGTAGTAGTCCTGGTATTTGTTCAGGAATTTATGTTTCATTTGGTCCCATGTTGTGATTACATGGCCTCCAAGACTCATAAACCATCTTAGTGCATTCCCTTTTAGTGTTGCTGGAAATAACTTTAATTTTTGAGCATTAGAAACGTAATCATAACTTCTCATAATATATCAAACTCAAAAAGAAATTCATCGGGATCTTTTGAAGATAAACCATGAAAATTAGGTAGTGCTGAGAGTGGAATGTTTTTCATGGGGGCTACTCCTCTAGGAAGATCGCCAATAGGAAATCCTAATGTAGAGAAAGAGTTTTCATCATTTACCTCTCCTTCAAGACCTGCCTATTCTTCGTGATGCAATTCTTCATTGTACTCATCCATGTTTTCTTTTGTCTGCTCCCCTGCTGCGCTTGCTCTGTCCTCAATGTTTCCTTCTAGCTTATGGACTGTCTCAGGACTCCAAACTTCTTTCCCTATTTCAAAGTTTGGTTGAAATGAAGGCTGGGACTTTTGTTTTCGAAGGTTTGGTCGTTGAGCAGCAGATTCAAACTTTGATATAATCTCGTCAATGTAATTCTTTCTTCCTCCTTTTCCTTTTCCTTTTCCACCTATAGGGTTAGTATCTTTGGGGTCTCTGTGTCCTTTCATGCAATCTTTGTATCTGAAAAATCATAAGTGCTTTTGAAATATATAATTACCTTCCCCGGCAACGGCGCCAAAATGTTGGTCACTATAATTGCTCAATTAGTTTAAACAATCAAGTGCTACATAAATTGTCAACCCAGGGAAGTCTATTATTTCAAAGATATCCACACACTATATATACTCAATTCCAAAAGCAACCTAGAGTTGTAGTAAAGGAAACTATATTAATCACACTTGCCTTGAATAAACTGAAGTTCTGACTTGAGTTATAGGAAAGCAACCTACCTATTGCAGAGCTTTAAAGAGATGATTAATCTAAAGAATCCTGGATTACATTAAAATAACAACTGCAACAGGAAAGAACAACTATTCTGTAACTAGAGAACAAGACCCTATTCCCAAGCACGAACTCCAACACCTTGTTTCTAATTAACACACTTTCATGAAAACATTAATGCATAGAAGGCTAACTCTATCTAGTAGAGAACAGGACCTTTAATTCCTTCCAGTAAGTAGGTACCTTTAGTACCAGTCTCTGATTAGCACACTCATGGAAATAATTGAAAGCTGACTAATTCTACAGAGAACAGGACCCTTAATCCCTTCCAGTAAGCAGGAACCTTTAGTACCAGTCTCTGATTAGCACACTCATGGAAATAATTGAAAGTTGATTACTTCTAACAGAGAACAGAACCCTTAATCCCTTCCATTAAGTAGGAACCTTTAGCTCTAGTCTCTGATTGGCACACTCAGGGAAAATAATTGAAAGCNCACAAGATTGCTAATTAAAATGATTATGAACTTCGTGAAAACAATGTAACATTCAATAAAACAAAGTTCTTAACAAGACAGAGTTCAATAGTGTTTCAACAAAGCAGAATTCATTAAAAGTAGTGTTTCAGCAAGACAAAAGTTAATCAAGGCATAAACAGAAATTACACTAATTACACTATAACACTAACGGGTGAATCTTGTGAAGAAGGTGGGCCCTCCCTTCTCACAAGATTCCCCTGAGACAAAACGCTAGAGAAGGATGCTCAAAATAGTCTTTTATTCATCTATCAATGTATCATATTACAATCTAAAAATGAAGTACGTCCTTCTCTCTGAAACTTTCTTAGTACAAAAACTGGGATCCTTTGAATGATGATTTCCTCTTATTTAAAGAGGGAATCCCTTCGATACAATTGATCAAAAATTAAAAATGTATATCTAAGTCCTATTCTTAGTCAGATCGACTTTCTAAATCGGAATAGGATGTCCTAGTCTTCCGCAACAGAATGCTATTACAAGTGTTGAATGAGATGTTGTTGTTACGGTTGGAGTAACAGTTCTTTTGTTGCTGTTGTTGCATGCTGTTTCGGCATCGCAAATCGTGGGTTGTTTCAGCCATGAGATTTGCGCTCTGACTGTTTCAGCACTTCTCAGGTAGCAGCGATGGTTGATGCTTGGCTCATGGTGCGACTGTTGTAGTCAATCTGTGTGAGTTGCTATTGACCACGAGCTGTGTAACGGATTCCTTTGTGTTTTAGCATCGTTGACCATAGACTGTGTAACAACTTCTGTGTTTCAGCATCATCGACCATGGACTGTGTAGCAGCTTCTATGTTTCAGCATCGTAGACCATGGACTGTGTAGCAGCTTCTGTGTTTCAGTATCATCGACCATGGACTATGTAACAACTTCTTCAACATCGTCGACCATGGACTGTGTAACAGCTTCTGTGTTTTAGCATCGTCGACCATGGACTTTGTAACAGCTTCTGTGAATTGTTGTTTCAGCAACAGGCCTCAAATGTTAATCTGCAGTTTGAACTGTTTCAGCACTTATACATTTCTAATCAATGGTTAAGTACGAGAGTAATGTGAAATTATATGCAAAACAGATTAAACGTATAGTAAAGAGAAGAGACGTTGTATACCTTTGGAAAGATAATATAAAGTGATAATATGGGTTTAAATGTGAGTGAACAAGAGTGTAATAGTGGAAAAAAGTATGGGCAAAAAGGTACATTGTGTGGTCCTAACAACCCCGAAAACCCATCAATCATTGACATCCTGACTGAGCTTGTCACCCTTTGCAAGATATGCTCCATTTTAGGTAAGGGGTAATTGTCTTTTCTGGAACACCTATTTAAGTTTATGAAGTCAACACAAATCCTGATCTCACCATTATTCTTTTTTACAAGGACCAAATTATCCATCCAATCAGAATACCTCAAAGGTATAATGATCTGGGCATCAAGCATTTTTTTGACTTCTTTCTCCATAATGGGAAATAACATAGGGTTGATCTTCCCGAGTTTCTGTCTGAAAGGTTGGTGTCATCTTTCAAAGGTATTCTATGCTCAATGATACTAGTATCATAATTTTCCAAGTCTTCATACTTCCATGCAAAAACATAAGAAAATTCTTTCAACGGTTTGATATATTCATCCCTTTGATTTTCTAACAAACTACTTGACTGTTTGAGATATTTAGGTTCCTCTTCAATGCCTAGATTACATTCCTTCACATCTTAATTTTCATTAGAATTACACACCTTCACAACCACATCATTTTTATCAAACATTATCTCCAAGGAACCAATCCTTTAGGAATGTGATTGCTAGGAAACTGAACAATTTTGTGATCTGCAATCTTGTTCAGAAATTTATCAGCGTGCAGATTTTTATCATCATCTGAATCTTGGTAAATATGAAGAGAAGAACATTCATCTATTGTTTCCAAAAGCCTCTTTAGTTCTTGCTATCCCTTGACCAAGTTTTGAGGAACACTTGGTCATATTTAACCGTTTTTTGGACTTTGACAGCTTGTCAAAGATGGAGTGCTAGGCGAAGCAGAGATCATGGGATCTCGGTCCACTTTTGGGCCCCTTTTAGTGATCGAAAAATGAAGGTATTATTGATAAATTGCAAATTAGTTTAATGTACTTTATGCATTGGATCGATAAGAATGCGAAATATCAAATGTGACTTTTACTTGATGCTCATTAATGATTTAAAGAGATTGGCCATTAATAATCATGCTGCAAATGAAAAGAAGAGAACAACAAAATAGAAAGAGAAATAGAGACAAGAACTTGTTAACGGAGTTCACCAATCGTTGGCTACGTCTCTGGGCCCGCTTCCAAGTGGAGGACCTCTTTATTGATCTTTAAATGCTCAAAGTTCTCTTACATAGGCTCTTTGTTGTTACATTACATGCTTCATATCTACTGTGCAAAACCTCCTTGCTCAGATTCAACATGCATCATCAAACTCCTCCCAAAAACATGGCACATATGCCTCTCAAATCATGAGAAAAGGCAAAAAATTACAAGCTACTGCTTCAAATCCTTGCATCAAAAGTTCTCCTCCAAGCTTCAAAAAGCCTGATTTTTATAGTTTTCAGGATCATATGAGGAAGCCCAACTTCCCCTAAGAATATGGCCTCTTTATGGGATCAAATCCACCTCCCAATGGTCAAGATATCCTAAAAAAACCACTTTCTGGTCATAATATCGGGAAAAATAATTAAAAATTACATAACAGGGTGAAAAAACCACTTTTAAACCATAATATATGGTTAATCCCCTTTGGAATAGGCGTGCGCCCCCTATAATGGTCATATGAAATCTAAAATTGGCCAAGCGTTGGCCCCTTAAATCGTGCTAGCACCTGATCTTTGGGTGCATGGCATGGGACCGTTGATCCACAGTTTAAAACCCTGCACTAGGCGTCCACACCCCTTTTCTCGCTGACCAGTGGTTTTGTGGCATATGTAACCATGGGTTGGGGCTTAGCCCCAGGTCCCTTTCCGCCACCTTATAATATATTTCATTTTAAATACTATATTGTGGGTAATATATAACAAGCAACACGTGGGGTGCATTGGTAAAAGGGATTTCCTTAAGGCGCTTGGGCTTGGCCATAGGTCTCAAGTTCCATTCTCATGAACCCCAAAAAAATTTTTTAACTTGCCACACGTTTGATGACTGGGTGCCATGTGGCATTACCACATTTGCTCGAATATTGAAAAGTGTCACTCTGCCATTGGTCCAAGTCTACATCATCTGCCCAGTCAAATGTTGCCACTTGTCTCTGCCACGTCAGCATAACGAGGTGTCTTTGGTGATGTCATGCTGATGTCATCATTGACTTTTTTTTCCAGTTGACCTTTGACTTTTTAACTTTTTGAGAATACGGTTAGAGTGCGATAACTCTCGCATACGGAGCCCATTTGAGAAAGTGAATATATGGTCAGAATCAGAGCGACGAGCCAGTCACAATGGAATTGGTTTCACTCAATTATGAGAACTTTAATTTTTGAGCATTTTCTGAGCCTAGGGAGCCTCCTGGATCATTTAGGGTTTTGGGTTAACGTAATGGTAAAGGGATGTCGGCCTGTGGGTTTACCCACGCTTAGGCCCACTTTTGTAATGTATAAATAGATACTTAGGCAATGTAAGGACAACCGATGGCTTAGTGCTAGTAGTTAGATTTGTGTGATCGGATGTAGATTGTAAATTCTTTGTGCATTATTGTAAGAGGCTTTCATAACTAAGTGCAAGTTGTTGTAAGAGGTTGTAGAAGACTTTGTGCTGAAGTGCAAGGAAGAAGGATCTAGCGAGCTGCACAGATCTTCTGTCCTGTGCGAAGTAAGGGTTTTGAGTGGCTTTGTGTTGTAACTGATTGAAGACACTAATAAAGAAGAAGAGTTGGTGGACGTAGCCCCAGGGTGGGGGTGAACCACGTAAATCTGTGTGTTATGATCTGTGCTTTGGTTCAATGTGTTTATATTTTCTTATACTATGTACTCTGATATATCCACTTATGCTCTGTGCTTCTTAGATGTGTATGAATGTTAGATCTGACATGTATGAAGATGCTTAGTGTCGATCTACTGGATCTGATCTATTTTAGTATTGCTAAGTGCTCAAATATCTTAGATCTAAGTGAATGTTGTGATGCTCTGTGTTATCTGCGAAGTATAATAAGGGTTGAATACTGATGAATGATCTATGCTAAGTGCCATGTAAGGATAAAATCATAGATTTGTGTCCCAGCTAAGGTTACAGACACCTGAGTCTTGCAACCACCCCTGCCTCTACCTCGGGTGAGACTTCATCTACTTCGCAGGTGTTGCTGAAAGGGCCGGTAGTTAGGGCTTTGTTGGTGCACTCTTGAGCATTGAACCCTGGGTCTGCCCCTATGCCAACAAATGGTTTCGTTGTCAGGACCTAAAACTATGATTTCTGGGAACTAAGGAAGAATAAACTTTGTGCAAAAGAAAGCTCTGTGTGTAGATTTGTTTCCCTAGTGCATATCTTTTTACTCAACCTGTGAAGGTTTGTGCCAAGAATAAGGTCAAATCTGAAGAAAGAAGATCAGATATGAATAAAAGAAGTGAGATATGAACGCTCTGTGCTCTAAGAAAAGTAAACATGGGAATTTCTTAAAGAAAGAGGTCAGATCTGCAGAAAAGAGGTAAGATTCGTAAGCCCTGTGCTCTAATAAAGGTAAGAATAGTTAAAAGTTCCTAGATCTAGGAGATTTGTGCTCTGTAGAAGTAAGATAAGTGAATTTTTTTGTTTGTTTCTAGAGCATGGATCTAGGCATGTTCGATAGATTCAGTCCTATCTTAAAACCTAGGGCATTAATAGAAGAAAGAAATTTTGATATGAATAGATCTGATAGGCATAATGATAGATATGTTATACCTATGCATAGAAAGAATGCTTGGACTAACAAATGGATGCAGGATCCTAGAAAGAATTTTTTGTAGACTAGCTACCATGATCCTGATGCGCAATATAGAAGAAGTTGGGGATCATTTAAGAGAAAGAGAGGATGAACCCTCTATTACAGTTGCAGAAAACTGGGACATCTAGCTAAGGAATGCCCTGGTGAAGGACCTAGTTGTCTTTGTTACAAAGCTCTGGATCATGAAGTATTGGATTGCCCCAGAATGATTGTTAGGCTTGAAGGAATGAATCTAAACCCTAAAGCAGATCCAGAGATAGCAGAACCTCAGAAAGAATTAGAGAAAGTATTAATTCAGATGAAAGAAACCCTGAATGAAAACTGACATGTCATATTTTCAGAGATCTTTAAAGAAAAAGAATGCATCAAAGTAAGGATAGGGGACTTCGACATTGATTGTGTTCTATATGAGGAAACACAGATGAATATCATGACAGAGAGAACGTGGGAAGATATAGGGAAGCCTGCCATGATCCTTCACTAGGAGGAATAGGAATCTTTAGAGGAAAATTGGTAAACCTATGTGGAAGGCTCACTCAGATATCTACGAAGGCTAATAGAACTTTGACTGAATAAGATTTTGAGATTATTAAATTTATTGAGGATAGCGCTCCATTTACTATGTTACTTGGAAAACCTTGTATTGATAGAGATCAAGTTAGACAGAAGGAAGAAGTAGAAGTTTTGGAACAGAAGAAACAAGAATTAATAGATTTTATGACCAAGAAGATTGCACAATTGATTGAGGAACAGAAGAACATATCGAAGATCCTTGACACTAGAGACCCCAATGTTGAAGCTGAAATAATTTCATAAGGCTCACAGAAGATTGAGGCACCTATCCTAGAGAAAGAAAAATTATTACCCCGGAAAGAATCTCAACAGCGCGCAGTGACCATGCTAAAAGAAGATAGGAATCAGAACGAAAAAATACAGACTGAGTTGAATATTATTGGGGAGAAGGCTAGAAAGTTAAGTAAGAAGAGGGTGAAGATTGAAAAGTTACATCAGATTCTAGATGGAACATCGCAGAAAGAAAAATTGCATAATTTGAGCTTTGTCGGGATATCAGAACAATGACCTATGATACTTCGTCGTGGCGAAGTGATATAGTCGTTGGACCGATATACCCATTCGACTTTTTCCCTGAATGAACAGAAAAGCATTGATGACTTATCACCAGACTGTTATAACACACCATAATGGATAGCACTAGAGTTAAGGAAGCCCCATATCCATTGCAAATGATCTATTACAGACTTACTTACTTAATCCATCGCGCCATGCATGGAAGACACTTTTGCGAATCGTGAATTTGAGTCCGCAGACTACCTGAATTGTGAACCGTGATTACTATGCCCTTACTTTCTACTTTACTACAGTATCTACGTTACTTTGAGAACCCAAGATATTGATCCTGAGCGTATATGTCCAACGAATTTAGCGCAGCTGAAGAACCTGTAAGAGAGGTACTTGCTAGCCTCAGAGCTGAAAGATTCATGTCAGAGAAGGGATTGTCTATAGGTTTATAGGCATCATCGACAAGAAGAGTGCAAGCCTCCCCGTTGACTGTTCAATCAGGAACATCCAGAGCCGATGCAGAATGAAGAACCAAACATAAGGACGATATGGCCAATGCGAATTTGGTTCCATCCATCCTACCTTCTTACATACCACCTTTGAGCACTGCGATCAACAGAGATAGTGTGCCTAGATACTTTGAGTACACTCTAATCACAGTGTACCTACCGAAAGGAGTACGCACAGTCTGTGCAGATCACGACAAGATCGCAGCATTGAAGTTTAGTGACTTCAACCTGGGGGATCGTAAAGTTTACAACACACTTGACCTGTACAAGTACCTAACCATAACCAAGGGAAAGAATTTGAATATCATCCCTCAGCAATGGACAATGAACCTCACGCAGTCTACTCTACTCAACGTTATGAAGATACTGCACTTCGACAGACACCAGGAGGTGAATGCTTGTGTGAAGCTGCTGCTGGAAATTTACCATGGAGGATACTTATGGTTGAACCGTCGCATAACAGTTGATACAGTGCTGATCAACCATATCACTGGGCTTAGCATGCAAGGCCCTGATCCCCACAATTACTATCCTAGAAAGACCACGGATCGCGCTCTTTCTCAGAAGGTCAAAGAAGCCTATGGTGATGTTGAGAAAGGCGCACGAGGCTACAAGGTAGTTTCTATTGAAAGTGGCTCAGTGCGCCTCGCCTGTCAACTAATTGCAAGGAAGTTGGTATGCAAGAATCGACCCACGCAAGTATCTTCTTTGTAGTCGACCTTGCAGGAAAGTGCGCAAAGGGACTACAGATGAATTGGGCTAAGTACATGGTGAATCAACTAGAGATTGATTGTAGAGAAGCCCAGGATCAGGGGCATGAATTTCATTTTAGATGGATCTTGATACTTATAGCTTTCGTTGCATGGGAGCTACTGAAAGGTGCAACCTTCCCCGACATTGACCCCTTTGAACCACTGGCTACAAATTTCAGTACCATGTGGTACTCGAACGACATGAACAAGCAGTGGCAATCCAATGCCATATTTCATACCTAATACACCGAGTTGAAGCTCACCATCTAGTCCGAGCCTCGCATGACCTCGAATACTTTACACAGGTTTTGACCTTTGATAAAGTTCACTGCATACTACCATTTTATATATCTGACAGCACGTGCTGATGAGAACAAGGAACAACTTCAGTCTTATTACAAGCTAACAGAAGAAGACCTGGAGGAAATCACCAAGGAATGGTCAGTGGACCTCCTTATTCCAGTAGACCCCGCAGAAGTATCTAAAATTGACAGTTGAGAAGCTACGTAGAATACACCTGAACCCAGTAAGACAAAGAAAACAAAGCAGAAAAAGAAGGATGAGGATATCCAGGATATAGACAGCAGATCTGTAAGAACTGAATCTGTTACACCAGAGCAAGGAGGTAATGGCAAAGACTTAGAGGGATTCAAATAGAGGCGAGGAGACGAAGTAGAAATCATAAATAAAGGCAAGGGTTCATCTCCAGAATCTTCCTCCTGAAAGAAATCAAAAGAACCCATGACTAAGCTGAAGACCACGCTCACTCCAGATGACTTCAGTTTTCTCATCGCAACTATGAATGAAGCCATAGAAGAGATAACAAAAAATCAGGAAGCTAAGCAAGAGACAATGTACAACAAAATCAATATTGAACTCCAAGGAGTACAACAAGCTCTCCAATCTAGCCACGCAGTCTCCTCTGTGTCCCTGTCAGAAGGAAATGCACCAGTTCAACTTTGCCAGATTGATGACACGGTCGAAGTATGCCTTTGGAAGGCACAAGAAGAAACAGCGTAGGCCACCCAGGCCTTAAATAAATCACAGGAGGAAATCATCGAGAAATATTGAGCTACACAACAAGAGAAGGACACTCTCTGAGTGAAGTTTGAAGAAGACAGAGCAAAGATCCAAAAAGAGAAAGAGAAATTGCTCGCGAAGAAGATTGGGATTGAAGAAGCAGTCAACAGAGCATTTCGCTCTGTGACCGGATTAGAACAGAAGGCGGAGGACCCCATAGAACCCCAAGTGATGATGCTTGCTGAAGTTATTCAACAACTTCAAGAAAGAGTCGTAGAATTAGAACTTCAGACCATACCACAGACCCCACAAGAAGTGTGCGACTGTTAAGAACCAAATATCAATATAGCATAGAAAAACCTCAGAAAAAGTACTCAACGCCTTGAAAAAGAGATAATTTCAGATAATAAGTGTCTTTGAGGGGGAAACCTCCTTTTACCCCACTTAAATGTTCAAGTACAAGATGATTCAAAATGAAAATGTCTCCTTGGTATATATAGGAGACTAGGAGGTATAATTACAACTAATGGC